>JAVANC010000020.1:40373876-40439075 GCA_033319125.1 Parnassius glacialis
TGAAGAACAAGACCACCGCACTTCTGCTCCACGCCTGTGGAGTAGTGCAACCATAGAGGACGGAAATAAGGAGCTTCTGAAAGACTTCAAATACCGGTTTTCTACCCGCTTTGAGAAGCTCCGCTGTAATTCCATCATTGCCCGGGGACTGGCCGTTTGTAAGGCGCTGAAGAGCTATTCTAATTTCGCTCAGACTGACGTCCGGGATATCTTCGGAATATTGTCGGATAAGACTAGCTTTTGGATCGTTACTCACATTTTGCGTATGGCTCCAACTATTACGTGTATAGCTGCCCATAGAACCTCAAAATCTCAGGTGTCCTGGAAACGATGCTGCCACATTCAGTCTTTAGCTTTGACAGTTGGCTCTTTCTGGCAGACAGTTCTCTGGCAAAGATTTTGGAGCCTTGGTTCCGCTTCATTGCTTCTTCAATTCAAGCTATATTGAAGTTGCGTAAGTCCCGCCGCATGCATGTGAAGATCTGTCTTTTCATTTGCCTTTATGCTGTCAAATCTATTGAAAACTATAGCTTCATATCCCGTCTAACAATCATGAGATTAAAAGTGTGATCGAAAAGTTTTTGTGTTCTTCTGCAGCGGGTTTTGCAAAACTTAGCTCCGACTGCATGGACAGTTTCCACGAGCTTGTTTTTCATATCGTCCACTTCATTGCAGTCTTCTAGGCACTGAAAACGGTTTTGTATCTCGAGCTGAAAGGTTTCGTGACTTTGGAATAGAGCACGAGGGGATGGATTGTTGACTTCATTAGACGATACCTCTCGAACTTAACGTTTAGGTTCAGTGTGCCTCTCAACATTTAGTGATCTCTGCCGGTTTTCACCATCGCGATCACTGATACATCACTGTAAAATTGCCGTCTTGTCATCATAATGAAGTCAATCTCATTTTTTGTCGAACAGTTAGGGCTCGACCAGGTCCACTTCCTGTGGGGCCGCTTCCGGAAGACAGAGTTCATCATAAAGAGTTTTTCATTCATCCCTCCTTCTCCATGAAGTCGGCCAGCTGCTGGCTCCTTGGGTACCGTTGCCCTATTCCGAATTTCCCTACTTTCAGCTTACCGTTCTCTCTTGTTCCACAGTGTTTCGTTGAAGTCTCCCATTCAGTCATCCCTACACCGTATAGTAGATTTTGTGGGAATGCATTTTTCCTCTCCAATTTCCTCCACCTCCTCATCGGGGTGTGCCGAGGTTGGTGCGTAAACCTGTATGACCTTCAGTGAATACCGTTTGGTGATTCTGAGTATAAGGTACGCAACCCTCGTCGAAACACTCTCAACCTTTACAACTTTGTTAACGAGAGACTTGTGGACGATACATCCAACACCTCCTTGGGGCAGCTGGTCGCCCTCCCGGTGATAGAGCAAGTTACCGGATTCGAGGATTACTGTGTCCTCTTCCTCTATTCAGACCTCCGATAATCCTATAATATGCCAGCGTAACTTGTCTATCTCTTCTTCCAGGTCCACGATCTTCTCGTCAGTCCTCAGGGTGCGTGCGTTGTATGTTGAGTGTCGAGTCGTCTAAGGTGGCAACCGAACCTTCACCGGAGTTTCTTAGCACCCCCCTGCCCCGCCGTTACCATGGTCGCTACCGTAGCCAGGAATAGCGGACGCGCCTGGGACTGGGGGCCGGCTCTTTATTGCACTCGTCATTGGGGGGTATTTGCCATAGTTGCCACGCTTGGCGAGCGGGTTGGCAACCGCAATTTTTTTATTTTAATTTTGCTGTTATCAGGAACATGCTGCTGCCCATTTCCTACATGTTTCCCTTTGTCGCCTTTTACGACACCCACAGGAAGATATTGGGTAGTGGATATTTTTAACCGCCAGTATACGGCACGGCAAATATTATTTATACTTATGTAATGAGCAAGTCCATGATAGAAAAGACTTGCCAAAGTTCTTATGAAGTTATCAGGTTGTGTATGAAGATATTTGCACTCAAGTTATTCTTAAAATTTTCGTTTAAACTTAGGTAATTTGTTATATATTTAAAGACAACGCATGTCCGGATAAACGCCAAGTTTTCTTCATGAAAGTAGAAGTAAGTAAGAAGGGAAATCATTGATCATGAAAACATTGATCCTTGTCCCAATCTGGTACGGTCCGTCCCATTTATCTTGAAGCTTAGGAGATTTCCCTTTGCTGCGAACTGGATTGTGTAACCACTCTAGTGAACCTTCGTCAAGCCCTTTGTTTTTCATTTTGCGGTCAATCCGTGTTTTCATCTTCTCAGACGTTTGCTGGCCCGTCTGTCTGACGTGCTCATAAATGTCATTCATTTTGTTCTGCAAGTCATTTGCATAATCGGTTATACTGCGTGGGGCATCAGGTGGTATTCCGGTGATCAGGTCTGCAGGCAGCCGTAATTCTCTCCCAAGGTTTGCGAATGCTGGTGTCACTGATTTACTTTCGTGTACAACGCTTCGATATGACAACAAAAACGGTTGTATGTGCCTGTCCCACTCTCGTTGCCGTTTTTCCACAAGTTTTGCTAGGTACCTCTCCAATATCTGATTAAATCGTACTACCATTCTATCAGATTGCGGGTGGTAAGAAGTTGTTTGTGTTTTATGAGTACCCAAAACTCGGCAAGTTTCCTGGAATATTTTAGACTCATAATTCCTTTCTTGATCGCTGTAAATCTCCAAGGGTACTCCAAAACGACAGAAGACTTCATGAACTAGTTTATTTGCAACTGTTGAAGCTTCTTGATTTGAAATGGCGAAGACTTCTGGCCACTTAGTGAAGTATCCATCACAACCATGAAATACTTGTTACCACTTTCACTATCCGGAAACAGCCCCGCAACGTCAATGGCTATGCTCTCCCATGGTGCTCCAACATTGTACAACTTCAATACGCCTCTACTAAGAATTTGAGGTCCCTTTACAACCGCACAACTTATACATTTATGGCACCAGTCCTTGACGTTCTCGGATCTTTAGTAGAGTTCGTTTAACTCCCAGGTAGCCTCCTGAACAACCACTATGGTACAGCTTCGTTTGACAAGAAAACATTGGCGTACTTGAGTAACAACTTCTTCGCCTTGACCATTTCATTCGGGGAGAGAAAGCTGCGACAGTCTTCTAAAAGTGTGGTCACTCTCGTTTGTCAACCCTTGCTGGGGGTCCCAGTCGATAGATATTGGCACCGACGCAACCAATCCACTTCCTCACTAGTACCAACCAATGTGCCTTTTTCTATAATCTGTTCTTGATCACAAAGGTTCAGCACACGTACTCCTGATATTTCGGCGGTTATGACCAAGGTTCGAGCCACTTTCCATGGAAGGTCCTTGTCTACCCTTTCCACGAGTATACAACGAATAGTTTGCCCAGGATTCCGAGGAAGTTTAACCGGCACTATCGTTTCCGGTCTTGGCGGAAGAACAATCTTCTTAAGGCTGTACACATTCCCTGGTAACGCTCCTTCCACGAAAAGTTCCTCTTGTCCACATTTCAAAACACCTTGATTAACGTCGATCTCACAACAATTCTTCCTCATAAAGTCTAAGCCCAGGATGCAATCGTCCATTATGTCAGCCACGATGACATTATGCAGGTAGATCATGTTGTCTAACTTCAACTCCATGTCCTTCTCTCCACGGACGGGTATGCGCTGACCGGTGGCTGTTACCAAATTAACCCTTTCGCTGTCCCATGCACTACATATAGGTCATTGCTATTGTCTTACTACTGTTTTTTTTTATAGGATAAGGGTGACAAACGAGCACACAGTCAACCTGATGGTAAGTGGTTGCTGCGGCCCATAGACATCTACATCTACCCTCTATTACAATTCAAAATGTAGATGCGTTGTCACCCGTGAGGACTAAGATGGAATGCCTCATTTCCAGTAAAAAGGGTCTCCGGTTCTCTATACTCACCATACGAAACACAGTAGCATTAAGCTGCTATTTTACCCTGGTATTCTGTAAGAGCGTGGTCCTTCCCCGGTCGAGGCCGACCAATTTGTGCTACAATTATAATATTGTTGCGCGCCACTATTAACGTCTTGTATATGGCAACACTAGTCACCAGTAGCGCCCTCTAGTGTTGAGTAGCAGAACTAGGAGAGTCACGATCCTTGTAGAAATTTCGGGACTGATATAAGGCTGGTATAGGCCACGACCGAGTCAGTATTGTATTGAACTGCAACTAAACTGATCGGTAGTACTATTGTGTTTATTATTAGTGTGGGTTTAAATTGTAATTAGTGATCGAAATTGTTGACGAGTATGTTTACCTGGGACAAATAGGTAAGTCTAACTTCGACCGAGAGGTCAATCGACGGATTCAACATGGCTGGGCAGCGTTCGGAAAACTACGACATATCTTCTCGTCAGACATACTTCAAAACCGTAAAACGAAATTGTACAACCAGTGCTTGTTGCCAGTGATGACTTACGGATCTGAGACGTGGTCCTTCACTGCTGGCCGTATGAGGAAGCTCAAGGTCGCTCAGCGAGCTATGGAGAGCGCTATGCTCGGGGTTTCTCAGCGTGATAAACGTAGAAATGAGGATATCCGCAGTAGAACCAGAGTAACCGACATAGCCCAACGGATTAGTAAGGCAGTAAGGCCGGCCATATAGCTCGAAGAATCGACAACCGATGGGGAAGAAAGTTTCTCGAGTGGCAGTCTCGTACCTGTAGGCGAAGTGAAGGACGACTTCCCACGAGATGGAGAGATGACCTGGTAAGAGACGCAGGAAGTCAATGGAAGCAGGTGGCTCAGGCCCGTGCTTTATGGCATTCCTTGTAAGAGGCCTATGTTCAGCAGTGGATTTATGAAAGGCTGTAATGATGATGATGATGATGATTTGTAAGTAAAGTATCAATTTTGGTAATTCAGTCGGCAGTTTTAGATTTCTCGAACCCCAAGCTCGTAACAATTGGTGCCAGAAAACCGACCCGAAGTCAATGCCAGCTGGAGACGGACCAGAGACAATTTGGTAATGCAACGCTTCAAACGTCCGTCGGAGGCCGGCCCATCAGCAGCTCCTGCATCTGCAGCACCTGACTTAGGTGCTCTAATGATGATGCTGCATATTAGTACCACAGAACTGTAACTGCTGCAACCTCCGTGACGCGATGGGAACGATGATCCTGCCGCACGGCTTCCACCTCCAGTGCATGGTTCAAGGCCTCTTTAAGCGTCTCGTGGTGCCCGAGCCTCACAACAGTCGCGGATGCCGTCGATAAATATCTGCACCTGGTTCCCAACAATGAGCGCAGGTACAGATTGATATGCTTTTCGAACCAGCTTCTCCACCTCAAGGGCCTACTGCTGCAGGTTTTCGTTACTGCGTTGCACGCAATCTTTGAGCTGCGCACGAAAGACGTGTTCCAGGTAAGCTTCGCCATATCTCGCTTCCAATGCCTCAAGGAGCTGCTCGTAAAACACTTCCTTACAGAGAGCTTCCAGAACAGTTAAGGCCTAGTCGCGCAGGCCTAGGGTGAGAGTAGTCATCGCCTTACTTTTATTCCAGCCGTTCGCCTTCATGATAGCCTTGAATTGGATTTTGTAGGCCGACCAGGAAGAAGCACCTTCGAACGGCGCCACTTTGAATCCACGTAGCGAAGGTGTTGTAGCTACCACGGGAGCTGTAACTCCATCCCCAATTTTGCGGTCGTCCAGCGTTTCCTTCACGTCAACCATCACGTTTTCAACCCGATTGTCCACTTGGTCGATTTGGGTTTTAGCTTCCGACAGGCGGTTGTCATGTAGAGCAACCCTATCCTTCACCTCCTTCATCTCTTTCCCGAAAATAGCGTGAAGATCCTTCCTAAGGAGCATCTGCTCTTCCATACCGCGTTGCAGCTGTTGACGGGTCTGTTCCTCCTGTTGGTGGGCCTGTTCCTCCTGTTGGCGAGCCTGTTCCTCCTGTCGGCAGGCCTGTTCCTCCTGTCGGCGAGTCTTATCCTGAAGCATCATCATTAGAGCACCTAAGTCAGGTGCTGCAGATGCAGGAGCTGCTGATGGGCCGGCCTCCGACGGACGTTTGAAGCGTTGCATTACCAAATTGTCTCTGGTCCGTCTCCAGCTGGCGTTGACTTCGGGTCGGTTTTCTGACACCAATTGTTACGAGCTTGGGGTTCGAGAAATCTAAAACTGCCGAGTGAATTACCAAAATTGATACTTTAATTACAAATCATCATCATCATCATCATTACAGCCTTTCATAAATCCACTGCTGAACATAGGCCTCTTCCAAGGAATGCCATAAAGCACGGGCCTGAGCCACCTGCTTCCATTGACTTCCTGAGTGTCTTACCAGGTCGTCTCTCCATCTCGTGGGGAGTCGTCCTTAACTTCGCCTACAGGTACGAGACTGCCACTCGAGAAACTTTCTTCCCCATCGGTTGTCGATTCTTCGAGCTATATGGCCGGCCCACTGCCTTACTAATCCGTTGGGCTATGTCGGTTAATCTGGTTCTACTGCGGATATCCTCATTTCTACGTTTATCACGCTGAGAAACCCCGAGCATAGCGCTCTCCATAGCTCGCTGAGCGACCATGAGCTTCCTCATACGGCCAGCAGTGAAGGACCACGTCTCAGATCCGTAAGTCATCACTGGCAACAAGCACTGGTTGTACAATTTCGTTTTACGGTTTTGAAGTATGTCTGACGAGAAGATATGTCGTAGTTTTCCGAACGCTGCCCAGCCATGTTGAATCCGTCGATTGACCTCTCGGTCGAAGTTAGACTTACCTATTTGTCCCAGGTAAACATACTCGTCAACAATTTCGATCACTAATTACAATTTAAACCCACACTAATAATAAACACAATAGTACTACTGATCAGTTTAGTTGCAGTTCAATAAAATACTGACTCGGTCGTGGCCTATACCAGCCTTATATAAGTCCTCAGATAGTTTCCAGAACCTTCTACTGTAGCGACATCTAGAATGTTCGAGTACATCAGTCCCGAAATTTCTACAAGGATCGTGTCTCTCTTAGTTCTGCTACTCAACACTAGAGGGCGCTACTGGTGACTAGTGTTGCCATATACAAGACATTAATAGTGGCGCGCAACAATATTATAGTTGTAGCACAAATTGGTCGGCTCGACCGGGGAAGGACCACGCTCTTACAGAATACCAGGGTAAAATAGCAGCTTAATGCTACTGTGTTTCGTATGGTGAGTATAGAGAACCGGAGACCCTTTTTACTGGAAAAGAGGCATTCTATCTTAGTCGTCACGGCTGACAACGCATCTGCATTTTAATGCGCAAACCAAGATAGATGTAGGTGTCTATGGGCCACAGCAACCCCTTACCATCAGGTGGACTGTGTGCTCCTTTGTCACACTTATTCTATTAAAAAAAAAAGATACTATTGAAGCCATTGAGCACACATGCCTAGGTTCTCTAGTGATTCCGACATGAGGACTGTATCATCGGCAAATCGAAGTTGAGTGATGTACTCGCCATTGATATTAATATTGTATCATTTACAGCCCAGTAACTTGAAAACGTCTACTAATGCAGCGGTAAAGAGTTTTGGGAATATAGCGTCACCATGTCGTACACCTCTCTGCAATTGGATAGGTTTCGTACTCTGATTCAGTACATGGATAGCCATCCTAGCCCTACCGTATAAGCACTAATACTTCGATGTACCGATAGTTAACTTGGCAGTGCTGAAGGTACTGCAGCTCCGCCTAAATTTCAATGACATCAAAGGCTTTCTCATAGGCCAAATACGCAAGTGTCACATTGTACTTTTCGGTATTCTGTTTTTCAATTTGCCGAAATAAAGATAATAATTTTTGTTTTCCTCTTGCAAATAAAATAGCAACTGAAAACGTTCCAAGTAGCAAAAGCTCCTCCTTTATAACGTAATGTAATGCAGTAAAGTCATAACATGTGATATGTATCGTTGTTAAGAAAACACGTTATTGCACTTATCTGTACGCTAGTGTGAATATATTTTGCTTCTTTATTAGTTTTATTACATGAACTTGTAAAAAATGCGAATGTATGTATGAAATAAGCAAACCTGCGATGAAAACTAACGTCAAACTGTGAGAGTTCTAGTACTGGACAATTCGGGCGACCATCGTTAAGATTAAAATCAAACAAATCCTTCCTACGGCGGAATAGGTCCATGCCTAGCAGCGGATTTTTACGGGATGATGATTTAACGTGGTAGAGTCACTTTGAAGCTATATTATGTTTGTAGCGGGGGAAGGACAATGCTCTGCTTATTTGTAATCTCGGCTTCGATACTATCTCTATACGTCTAGTTAAATTTATTACTTGTATTCGGATCACGAACTATTATTTCTTCGTTCTTTGTATTAATACATTAATAATACATTTTAAAAGGAAACTCTAGTATTCCTTTTAAAATGTATTATTTCTAAATACAACGACATGGTACTGAATTCTGTCCGTTCTATCCGTAAAAAGTAAAAATGAAACATTATTTTGCAACTACATTGTTTAATTTTTATGCTGCAAATAGAGTATTTTTATAATAAATTTGCTGTTTTAATTCATAAATTGAACTCTAATGATGAATGGAATTAAATAAAAATGGAATTTTATATTAATTCCTCTAAATCTTCGAGAAGTCCACAAGAGAAACTCTTCAAATTCTCGTAGGTTCGCATCTACGTTCCATTGCATTCCCACCAACTGGCATGGCTACTTTAAAGGTTTGCTCGTAATCACCACACTGCTCGTTATTTAGCAAGGTCCGTGTGTGAGGTATGCCATTGGAGAAAGAGTTATTACATTTTTCTTAGATTCTAATAAAAGAACAAAATAATAATTTTAACTTAATAATTTTGTACTTCTATAAGAGTTACCAAAGGGCCTCATGACAAAATAAGCAACTAATTATGAACTCTGTAACCAAGAATACAATTGTACCACTCATTACTACATATCTTTGCGAAAAAATATCCAAAATGTACCTTCATTCACGAACGCAAGTTCGTTAATTTAAAACAAAAAATAGGAAACATTTTTAACTATGCCAGAGTTTTTTAATGTATAGTAAATTAAAACGAACTAGAGGAAAATCTAGTTGGGTATATTTTCCTCCCAAGGAAAGACAAAGCACGGTCCCGAGCCACCTGCATCCATTGACTTCCCGCATGTCTTACCTGGTCGTCACTCCATCTAGTGGGGGGACGCCCTACACTTCGCCTGCCGGTACGAGGTTGCCAACCTTTCTTCCCCATCGGTTGTTAGTTCTTCGAGCTATATGGCCGGCCCATTGCCATTTCAGCATACTAATTCTTTGGGTTATGTAGGTTACACTGGTTCTATTGCGAATATACTCGCTTTTAAGTCTATCACGCAGAGAAACGCCGAGCATAGCCCTCTCCATAGCTCACCGAGTAACATTGAGGTTCCTCATACAGCCCGCAGTAAAGGACTTCGTCTCAGATCCATCATCACTGGCAAAACTCACTAGTTGTATAATCTAGTTTTGAGGTTTTGTCGTAAATCTCATGAGATGATTTGTCGTAATCTACTGAACGCTGCCCAGCCGAATTGAATCCATCGATTAACCTCTCGGTCGAAGTTGGACTTACCTAGTCGGACTATTTGTCCCAGGTAAACATATTCTTCAACAACTTCGAGCTTAGTGCTCCCAACAACTACCGGCATAGGTTTGACATGAACATCAAACATCATTTTTGTTTTATCCATGTTCATCCTAAGACCTATCCGTTGGGAGACACTATTAAGGTCATTAAGAATAGCGCTTAGGTCCTCCAGCAAAACTGCCACAAGGCAAATGGAAGGTGAGTGATGTATTCGCCATTGACATTAATACCGAATCTTTTCCAGTACAGTAGCTTGAAAACGTCTTCCAATGAAGCGGTGAAGACTTTCGTGGATATTACGACACCCTATCTTACACCTCTCTGCAGTTGGATAGATTTCGTACTCTGATTCAGTACAAGGATAGCCATCCTAGCCCTACCGTATAAGCACTAATACTTCAATGTACTAATAGTTAACTTGGCACTGCTGAAGGTACTGCAGCTCCGCCTTAATTTCAATGATATCAAAGGCTTTCTCATAGGCCACATATGCAAGACAAAGTGTCACATTGTACTTTTCGGTATTCTGTTTTTCAATTTGCCTAAATAAAGATAATAATTTTTGTTTTCCTTTTTCAAATATAATAGCAACTGAAAACGTTCCCAGTAGCAAAAGCTCCTTCTTTATAACGTAATGTAATGCAGTAAAGTCATAACATGTGATATGTATCGTTGTTAAGAAAACACGTTATTGAACTTATCTGTACGCTAGTGTGAATATATTTTTCTTCTTTATTAGTTTTATTACATGAACTTGTAAAAAATGCGAATGTATGTATGAAATAAGCAAACCTGCGATGAAAAATAACATCAAACTGTGAGAGTTCTAGTACTGGACAATTCGGGCGACCATCGTAAAAATTAAAATCAAACAAATCCTTCCTACGGCGGAATAGGTCCATGCCTAGCCATATGATTTTTAATACGAGTGACAAACGAACAAACAGTCATGGTAAGTGGATGCTGTGTCCCATGGACACCTACATCTATCTTCGATTAGGAATCAAAATGTCGTTGCGTTGTCTTCCCTGAGGACTAACATAGAATGGCTCGTTACCAGTAAAAACGGTTTCCAGTTGTCTACACTCACTATACGAAACACATTTTATTTTTCATGACTAATGAATGGACTATAAATTTATTGTAAGATTGTGTGTTGGCGTTTCGTTTTTTCTTATAGCCACATGGTTTGATTTAATGGTTAATTTCATGGTTCGATTGTGAGTGTAGAGAACTGGAGACGTTTTTACTGGAAACGAGGTAATCCATCTTAGACCTAAGGGGGGACAACGCATCTGCATTTTGATTACATAATCGAGGCTAGATGTCGATATGTCACAGTATTCACGAACCATCAGATGGAATTTATGCTCGCTTGTTGCCGTATACAATACACAAGATATTGTTTTTTTGTTAGATAATTAAAAAATGTATTGTAAAATTATTCTCTTTCTAACAAAATAGCGAAATTGGTATAGTAAATAAAGAGATATTGTGTTATTTAGTAAACAAGGAGATATTGATGTGTTACACTATAAATTTGAATACCGTTAACAAATTATTTATCTATGCAAATAAAAAACTTGAAGTGTCTCTTTGTAATGTCAAAATAACAGTTTTTTACACATATTTTTAAGAAAGTATTTACGGTACTTATAACAAAAAACAATTTTTTAATTTTTGTCTGTCTGCTTGTTCCGGCTAATCTTCGAAATAGCTGAACTGATTTTGACGGGATTTTCACTGGCAGTTAGCTGATGTTATTAGGAGTAATTTAAGCTACTTTTTTTAATAAAAGAAATAAGGATCCGCACAAAAAAATTAAAGGATATAGTTCCGTTCTAGGAACTGATTTGGACCAAACTTTTTTTACGTGTTTACTAACACAAACGATACAAAACCCCAAAGGGATTTTTGGCGAAAATGCCCCTGAATTTTTTTACGAGGGTTTGAAGTTTTAAATTTTTAAGGCAGTTTTTCACACAGGAATATTGACCCAAAGTTACTTCTACAACGGCTTTGGCGCTGCGGGAAGTGCAGCCTCTTCGCTAGAAGAATAAATATATTATTAGAAGATTTAATATACTTAATAGAAAACTACAAATAAGATATGAAAAAAGCTAGTAGCCGGGGAATAATAAATGTTTTCTTACTCTCCTGTAATTTTTTGAAAAATTATGGTTGGCCCCTTTGCAGCGTCAACGACGAATTGTATTACGTAAAAAACATAAAAAGAAAAAGTTTGTTTAAAAATTGAGAACAAAAAAGACTTTTTGATTATACCTATTATAGAAACAGTATGTTTTTCCTATGACATCGTGAGTAGAGAATTAGTGTAAGGCTTCAGTCGGAAATGTCTTTTATATTTAGGTATATAAAATCACTTAAAAGATAAATGAATCAGAATTTTCGGGAGTAAATATTAAATCAGTGAGTACGCCGAATACTCCAGCATCATTACGCCGAATACTCCATCAATACGTTGCTTGCGAACACTCCCGGTCAATATTCACCTTAAGGTTTTAAAAGCGAGCATGTAATTACATTATTCAGTGCATTAGTTACTCGTAATCAGGAAGCACTGCTTTTTATAAAAGCATTTTACGCTGGCATATTTTTATTTTCATGGCGCAGTCTGTTTCAATTAGTAATCCGTAAATGTAACAAAGCAAACACTTGAGATTCATTTAATATTCCATTCAAATTATTAAATAATTTTTTTTAAATCGGTGCTAAAACAAATTCAATAGAAGAATAAAAGCCCGATGTCAGCAGGTTCTATGTTGAAATTATTTTATTTTATTTTTGTTTTGTCATCAGTTTTAGAGGTAGGTGATAGCAGTTTTTTTTTCGATTGTACAATGATAGAAAATTCGCAAATACGAAGTGATTGTTACAACTGTTACGGCCTTATGAAACAGATGTTTCTATAAAAGTGTTATTGAAAATAGTAACAGTGAAAGTTTCGGAGACAATTGTTATTCCATTACAAGTATGATTTTAATGTAGTATGCTTTGTAAACGAGTTTAGTAAATTGTATGCTTTGTATATTATGTAACCTCGTACTTCTTCTCGCTCTCTCTCTCTCTCTCTCTCTCTCTCTCTCTCTCATCTCGTTCAATATTAATTTAAAATCATATTAATACGTAGACGTCGCAAATTGAAAAAGCCTCTTTTAGCACTTGTAATGAAAGAAAAGGAATAAAACTTATATCATTCTTATGGTCATGTATACACCTAAAAGAAAATGAAGTGTGTACGAGTATTTTACGGTTAGGACTGGCAAAATAAGGTGAATATAAGTCATATATACATGATATTTCCATACAAAACGAATTAACTAATTGAATGAAAGCTTTTTGATCACATTCATGGCTGAATGAGCCTGTCCTACACGGTAAGATATTAACTACATAATAAACCAATGGCCGGATTTTGACCATAGGCAATACTTTTAATACCATTTCAACGACACTATTGTTAATTAGATGTTCGCGACGTTCTTTACAGTAATATAAAAATTCTTCTATTTTGTTTGTGTAAGAGTTATAAATCATACGCTTGTTGTATTTTCTTATTAAAGTAAAGTAAGTTAAATCTAAAATGATATCAGGCTCAAAGATAATATACAGAGCAACGTTAATCCAACTGAAAGAAAATTGAAATCACGTCAAAATAAACCCATATTTTATATTTATTTTGAAGCACCTATTTATTGGTGTTTTTGTTTTTTTATAGGATAGAATGACAAACGGGCACACAGCTCACCTAATGGTAAGTGGTCGCTGTGACTCTTCTCATCATCTAAATCTATCCTCAATAAAAAATCAACCTTTAGATGCGTTGTTACCCATTGGGACTAAGATGGAATGCCTCTTTTCCAGTAAAAAGGCTCTCCGGTTCTCTACACTCACCATACGAAACACAGCAGTGTTAAGCTGCTAATTTACGCTGGTATTCTGTGAGTGCTTGGTCCTTCCCTGGCCAAGCCGACCCATTCGTGCTAAAACTATACGTCTAATATAGCTGCAGCATGGCTCTACGACGTATAGCTGCACGTAGTGGCGGTGAAAGAGATTCCACGAAACTATATATCATCCAGTGGGTGTAGTAAGAGGCGACAGAGAGAAATGAAATAGGAGATGGGCAGCACCATCGTCTTCCTAACAACTCTTAATAAAAAAAAACTGTGTTTGCTAACCCGCCGGCCAAACATGGCAATTACCCTCCCTATAATTACCTAATTACCCTATGACGCCATTTATGGGGAAGGCCTATGTTCAGCAGTGGACTATGATAGGCTCTTATGTTTGCTCGATTCGTGTAATATATATTTGAGTTTATTAGTTTTAACCCAGTGATGCGCGGATTATTTATATTTTATATTTTTAAGTTTCGATATTTAATATTGTTTAATAATGGGTTCTTAACAACTTAGCATAAATTTAATGAAATTATTTTTTACCGATTTTATCGCGTTTAATTTAACTTTTTAATTTCGTAGATCGGACCAAAAATTAATATTTAAAAACTGAAGGTAGCCGGGATATCTATGACATCGGGATGTCAAACACCTCAGTCCCCCCGTGACCACGTCGTGAAATGTCGGAAATTAAAAAGTTAAATTAAACGCGATAAAATCCGTTAAAATTAGTTTCATTTAATGTGTAGTCTTCGCGTTAATATAAGAAAACTCAGCATGAATTTTATATTTCCAAATTGATTAGAAGTTGGAGAAAATTCGTATGTCCAAATGGACACGCTAAGCGCTCACAATAGCTAAAACGTTGAGAAATGTATCGTGGAGTATAGTTAGTAGTTAGATAAAAAGAAACAATAAGGTTTTTATGCTTCTCGTGATACATTGCAAAACATGGTATACATAGGACAACGTCTCACTTCATAGATTTGGTTCTAACAGAAGAACTCTGTGATTTTCAATACGGTCCGACGCATCATTCTTTCTTTACACACTTTCCAACGTAATGATTTACGCCGTTGAAGCGCGCTGTATCAGCCAGTTTGGACGTAGTAGGTCTGCCTGCGCCTTTGGCAGCTATGCCATAAGTTAGGACCAATTTTTAGGTAGGTAAAGACAATTACTCTTCGAAAATCCAGCTGTAGCGTATATTCTTTCTTTCTATGAAGTTGTGAAGCAATATATTTACAGTATCCAAGTACTCGTAAATAGCGACTAGTACCATTTCTTTCCTCTGATATGTATCCTACACATGTTTATATTTTCATCACATATTTATTATATTCACCCAGAAGAAATGGTTGTGGTACTTGACTGGATGCTTTTTCTTTTTGAATACAGTTTCACGGTAGTCAGCACTAGCACACTCAAATTATTAGGATGCGATGAAAACGATTGAATTATGCATCCATTTTATGACAAGAACAAAATTTTCTTTGCTAATCGCAGATTCATAATAGCCTCATGGCATTTCTACAATATTTTATTTGAAGTAAATTTTTGACACTTGTGAAGGCAGTTTTCCCGCAGCGTGCCTGTAGCTCCATATCCTTGCTGTCTAGAGTATTTCAGAAGATTCAAACTGATAAAAAGATTGTCAAAGAAAAAATGTTAACGCATTTTCGTTTTTTCGTTGGTAATCTCACATGTTCCAAAATGCTGTTTATAAAGTGCATTTGGAGCCTTGCCTTGAAAACTTCAAAAGGTAGCCGAACCGGATGGATTCCTTATTTGTTATTTTTGTTTACCAAAGTTTCGTCGAATGATAGATTTTGTTTTTGTGCGTCAAAATAGCAGGAGTGACGAAAATTGATTCTGGTGTATTAAGTTAATCAGCACCATTTTCATTTTCGCACATAATATCTAGAATTTCATTTAGGGAGCCGCTGCCCAGAAATAAGTTGAAATCGAATAATCTGAAAGTAATACATTACTTTTTGCAATGCTGTCTAGTTAGTGCTTACCGTGTCTACGTGGATACGATATTTTCTGTGCTATAAATATTATGCTAAATCAAATCTAAGCAATGTTTTACAATTTTGCAGACTTAACTCAATTACCTCTCAGTGATTTGGCATTAAAGTAACAAATTAAGCTATTTTCTTTTTAGATATTATTACTTACTCTCTTCTCGGGTCCATTTTTTCACCGTAACTGAAATTAGCGGCAATTAAATGATTAAACCCGCAAATCTACACTATATTATGACAGTGACATTTATTGAAAAATTGACATGCGGTGGTATGGTGTGAACAATTAAATATTCAAAATTAAATAAAGTATAGCTATATTAAGCATTTGAATTTATTCATATTTTTGTGGCCATATATGGACATGCAGGGGCATTGCAGGGTTAAATAGCGATTTATTTTTAATCTCGGCTTTGATACTATCTCTATACGTCTAGTTTAATTTATTACTTGTACTTGGAGTTCGAAATACTATTTCTTCGTTCTTTGTTACTAGAGTTTCCTTTTAAAATGTATTATTTCTAAATACAACGACATGTTACTGAATTCTATCCATTCTATCCGTCAAAAGTAAAAGTGAAACATTATTTTGCAACTACATTGTTTAATTTATATGCTGCAAATAGAGTAGTTTTATAATAAATTTACTGTTTTAATTCATAAATTTAACTCTAATGACGAATGGAATTAAATAAAATTGGAATTCTATATTAATTCCTCTAAATCTTCGAGAAGTCAACAAGAGAAACTCTTCTAATTCTCGTAGGTTCGAATCTAGGTTCCATTGCATTCCCACCAACTGGCATGGCTACTTTAAAGGTTTGCTCATAATCACCACACTGCTCGTTATTTAGCAAGGTCCGTATGTGAGGTATGCCATTGGAAAGAGTTATTACATTTGTCTTAGACTCTAATAGAAGAACAAAATAATAATTTTAACTTAATAATTTTGTACTTCTATTAGAGTTACCAAAGGGCCTTATGACAAAATAAGCAACAAATCGCACCTTTAAATACAAACCGTTACTAAACGAAAATACAAAGTTTTACACAGGAGCTTAAACAAAAAACAATGCATGGATTTTTCGCAATATAATTTATGATCATGGTGCTTTTAGCCATTTTTAGATCGTAATGATAGACACTTATTAACACTATAATATAGAATTCAGAAAAGTTTTTTTAAGGAGAGCATTGTTAATTATGATTTTTAATTTTTATAGTAACACTTTTCCATTATATTTTTTTTTCGATTATGATTAATTCTTGTAAAATCACCGTATAAATAATGTAACTAAATATAAAGGTAGTTAAAAACCCATTATAACAATAACTTTACAATATTATCAAATTGAAAATAATATAGTGAGGATTTCTTCTAATTTTAAGTGGAGAGACAAATAAAATAACACGTTCTAATCAATGTTTATTCTAATTCAAAAAGTGAGATCCATACATTTATTTGACATTTTGGCACTACAACTATGATATTGCTAGAACCTTTAACGTTATGATTATTTTATACTTTTAAATCACAACAAGTTATCACTAAGCTTAAAATTATCTTCGGAATCAATTAAACTAATAACCACAACTGAAAATATCATTATCAAAATAAAAAGAATTATAAATTTAAAACAACACAGATAACAATCATTGCATCACGGGGCCTATACAGGGTCAGTCAGAGTTATAAGTATTATCCATTTTATATAACAGAGGTAAGCGAAAGGCGGCATAAAAAATATAAAACAAAAAAGTCTTATGACAAACAATAAACCTTTTAAAATTTGGTTTGATAATATAATAAACTTACTAAGCTACAATCATTTTGTGTGTGTAGGATTTTGTAGGACTAATACTTACAAGATGTTATTATAATAAGTAATTGCGTAATTCTGTGGAATAATATTACTTGCAATCAAACTCACTCACTCACTTAATTTCAATCTAGACTGATACAGTGGCATCAATCGGTAATCTTGAAGGCTGGAAGTGTTCGTACGTGTGCGTGATGAACGATTGTTTTTTAAGTATTGTATTTCTTTAAACACTATATCCGTATAGGAATTTTTGTAATAGATGGAAACATGTTCTGAATCTTGATGCTTTTCAAATTTAATTATTTTTATGTCACTTAATTTGATTGTTTCACCCAAAGTGTTTTTTGTAAATCGTCCACCACACACCTCTGTGAGATTTGTTATGTCTATAAAGTCTGAAAAACACATTTCGTTAACCTTATAAAGGTTGCCTTTCCTTCGTGCAGTTCTTATTATAGTAACGTATTGGTCCGGTGTGTAAATGGGACCTGAACGTAAACATTTTTAACGGCCTTTTCAACCATAGAATAAACCGAATCATTTTCATTCTGTGTATGCCCACTTTTAAAAATTTGTGCGTTATAGACTTAATTTTAAGAACAGATACGGCATATAGATACATGGAGAACATAAACTGGTTTTTTTGTTGACCACAGCAATTATCAGAATAAAATATTATTTCTAAATTATTATCATCTACTTCTGATGCCCGCTTTGTCAAGTATTTTAAAACGCACGTTGCAATTTCGTTAGCGCCTCTTAACGCTTCAACTTCACTCCAAACAAAGCATTCACAATAGTCCTTTGCCAATTCACTTATAGTAAAGTTACAGACATTTAGCTTACACTTATAATATAAGGTAGATATATCACCTTTAGGCGGAGGCAACACAGCCTGGAGATTGTAACAGGCAACAATGCAGTTTCTCTGGACCATAGCTTTGTCATTTAACTTTTCTTGGCGACATAACTCCTTTTCAAGTTGGTGTTGGTCATACCTTATCTGTAATTCTGTATTTTGATCTACCGCAATTTTAAAGGTAGTGCATAATTCGCACTGATCTTTTTTAGGTATGTGAAAGCCGATATTGTAATCCTCATTAAACACTCTTCTGTAAGTATGAATCTTGGCAGTTACAACATCACTATTCGGGCATTCTTTTTGGTAATCGATAAAAAGATCTGTAAGATTTTTACCCCCATCAATAAATTCTCGAGTCGCTTGTTGCCTAAGATAGTGGGATTATATCCTTGGAATTGAGTCTATATGATTTTTTATTCCCTGTATAACATCTGTACTCAGTTTGTTTTGTTTCCCATGTTTGCCTCTTCTTTCTTCTGCAACAAATCCTGACTTGTTCTTTTTTGTTATGACAGTTGCAATAGGTCGGTTATTGATAGCCAATGTATCTTTAAAGAATAATTTACAGACACGCTGCTTACAATTATTAATATCGAATTTAAATGAATGTTTAGGACCTCTATTGCTGCTGTGAACTTTATATTGATATTTAGGTTGAATAATAGAAATACAATTTGAAATAAAATCTCTTGAAATAAATCTTGAACTTCTTGTACATTGTGGTCACTTTGAGGACTTTGAGGAGATGGACTGAATAATACACGTCTTGTTGGCGTTGGCAGTACATAATCTGGATTGCGATCTGATCATCAGGTGAAAAGTCCTTACCCGTCAAAGACGTACTAGATGGAGAACACAAAGTCGTACTTGATGATGAAGAACTTGAAGAAGTTTCGGAGCTAGATGAATTAGAACTTTCTCTTTTGCTTGAACCTGGTGCACTTATTTCTTGGTCTGCAGTTAATTTCGGAAAACCAGAATTGATTAAGCATGTAGTAGTCACTCGCTCATTAACTGGATGCACATTATACTTATCCACTGTTACAAGACCAACTGATTGAGGTAGCATTTCTGCTTGCAATACAGGGGAAGATCTCCTTGTTTCTTCAGGTAAATCATCTACAGAAAATAAACTTGAAGAACAAGTTTCTGACACGGCACATAAGCCTGTAGTTTCTAAGCATGGTTGAAATTTGCTTTGATTTAGCAAAAAGTTTCATATGTATCGGGGATGTGATTCAACTCATCCATAGATAGATTTTTGGGGGCTTCGATCATTAAGGATTCTTCTACTGTTTCCATAGCGGCCGCGATACGCTTCATACGCGGGTTACGTAAATATCTGAAGCAAAGTTTTACTTTTATATAATTACCGTGAATAGTAAAAAAAACTGTTATTTCTATAAATTACACTGCGACTAAATTAAATTCAACACTATTATTTCGTATTATATAGGTATAAAAGTGATACTCAATATAATAAGCTATTTGAAATTAACTTTTTAATATATTATCCAGTTAATATTAGGAGTAAACAGTATCTAAATAAATTGTTATTAACACGTTCATGCGAACAACGTATATGTACGTCACATATTTGTAGATATGATATGGCACAACGTGTTATTACGTTCAGCAATAACTCGATTTATTGAGCACAACGTTGTGGTACGGTGTCTGGCCATACTAATATTTTAAAGTTGGGTTACTGTGCCACAACATATCGAATTCTCAAAATTGTAGTGCCACATCGAACCGATTTTTTTGGCTTCTTAGATGGCGTTCCTCCCTGATACTAAGTACCCACTTTGTTAGCGCACAACGTCACTATACGTCGTTTCGCAAAAGAAGTTCATTACATCAGTCGACTTGTGCGCGTCGCGGGGTTAGTGCGTGCGCCAATTTTATGTTCACATGGAATATTGACGCTAAACGTTATCTTACTACGATATATGTATTATATAAATATATTTCACTTTATTGTAATAAGTCTGAATATATTCAAAATACATATTTTGTATTTTTTTGTTTGTTTGAGATATATAAAATGAGCCAAAAAAAGAAATCTTCAATGAAACTCTATGAGCTTTCTTCATCCCGGGAAACCACGCCAATCCCTTTTCTTAACGATGGCGAGTTTGGATCAGATGTTGATTACGGCCCAATTGGTGATAATGATGACGACAGCTCCTGTGACATTGGCATTTCGCAGTTTAAGCGGGGCAAACAGCGCAAAAAGTCATTATTGCATGTCAAAAAGAGTACTTGTTCCAATTTACGATCTGCTTCTGATGTTAGATCTACATCGGATTCCGCATCAGAAAATTCTTATAGCACCACAGACGATTCAGAGTATTCTAGTTATGAAAGCATTTTTCACTCTCATAAACGAAAATGTAGTGACGTCTTAAGACGTCAGCGCAATATATTTCAATACTAATATTATCAGTATGTGCACAGCGTCATTAGATAGAATAGAATAGAATAGAATAATTTTTTATTCAATATCGATTATTACATATATCTTATTGAAAGTCATTTTTTATTTACCACTGGTTCGGAAAATACCTCTGTCCTGGGAAGAACCAGCAAGAAACCCAGCGGGACTTTTTTTTTTCAAACATATTTCACTGAACAATAATTTCATTTATACAAATTTTAAATGATTTTTAATAGAACCAGCATGGTGGCGATCTACGTAGACGTCGCTTTAGTTTGTATGAAAAAATTATGTGCAATATCACATAGAGCTACTATATTGAAGTGTGTGCATGAACGTGTTAATATTTTACCACTAAAATTCTAACGCAAATATGCCCTACGTAAAGTGGCAAATTGCAACTAAACTAAATGTCCCATTATTGTATTTAAATGTATTATTTATTTACTCATTAAATATAGAAATACTGAGACTAAACCAATGATTACTCTTTAGTGATAAATATGATTGCATAAATATTTCAAAACTTAGAAGTAAACGGTAGCTATATATAATGTAACATTTTACCAATAAAAGTATATTGTGAAGTGCATACTTTGATAAAAGGAAAACTGTGACTAAACAAAATGTTACACTATACCAATTAAAATGACTAAACAAAAAACCTTTATCTTGACGCGCAGCCGTGGTTATCCAAATAGTCACACTTTTCCATCAAACTTCCGTCACCACTCCTCAACAAGCATTTCTCAACTAGTTTAAGCACGATATTGCATTTAACAAGCAAATTTTATTTCGTTTTGTAACGGTCAAAATTAGTGCCATCTACCTCTAAAATTGCAATTTTTATGAAAATGTCAAATTCATCGTATAGTTTTTTTTTATATGATAAAGGTGACAAACGAGCACACAGTCCACCTGATGGTAAGTAGTTGCTGCGGCCCATAGACATCTACATCTATCCTCGTTTGCGAATCAAAATGCAGATGCGTTGTCACCCGTGAGGACTAAGATGGAATGCCTCATTTCCAGTAAAAAGGGTCTCCGGCCACCTGCACTCACCAAGCGAAACGCAGAGGTAAACCACTACTTCACGCTGGTATTCTGTGAGGTCGTGGTACCACCTCGTTTCGAGCCGGCCCATCTGTGCGACAGCAAAAGCTGCCGCGTGGCTCTACCACTGTTAGATACAGTTGTATACATAATTTTAAGAAAGATGGCATTAGTAACCCAATTCTTGAAAAGTTTTGTTAAGTAACGGTTTGTCTTTAAAGGTGCGAAATGATAAACTCTGTAATCGACAATACAATTGTACCACTCATTACTATATCTATGCGAAAATTTAATCCAAAATGTACATTAATTCACGAACGCAAGTTCGTTAATTTAAAACAAAAAATAGGAAACATTTTTAGCTATCCCAGAATTTTTTAATGTCTAGTAAATTAAAAGGAACTAGAGGAAAAACTAGTTGGGTACATTTTCTGAATATAGGCTTCCCCAAAAGAAAGACAAAGCACGGTCACGAGCCACCTGCATCCATGGACTTCCCGCATGTCTTACCTGGTCGTCACTCCATCTCGTGGGGGGACGCCCTACACTTCGCCTGTCGGTACGAGGTTGCCAACCTTTCTTCCCCATCGGTTGTTAGTTCTTCGAGCTATATGGCCGGCCCATTGCCATTTCAGCATACTAATTCTTTGGGTTATGTAGGTTACTCTAGTTCTGCTGCAAATATACTCGCTTTTAAGTCTATCACGTAGAGAAACGCCGAGCATAGCCCTCTCCATAGCTCGCCGAGTAACATTGAGGTTCCTCATACAGCCAGCAGTGAAGGACTACGTCTCAGATCCATCATCACTGGCAACACTCACTAGTTGTACAATCTAGTTTTGGTTATGGTTTTTCGTAAATCTGATGAGAAGATTTGTCGTAATCTACTGAACGCTGCCCAGCCGAGTTGAATCCATCGATTAACCTCTCGGTCGAACTTGGACTTACCTAGTCGGACCATTTGTCCCAGGTAAACATATTCTTCAACAACTTCGAGCTTAGTGCTCCCAACAACTACCGGCATAGGTTTGACATGGACATTAAACAACATTTTTGTTTTGTTTGTTCATCCTACAAGGAATGACACAAAGCACGGTCCTGAGCCACCTGCATCCATCGAATTCCTGTATGTCTTACCAGGTCGTCACTCCATCTCGTGGAGGGTGGCCCTACACTTCGCCTACCGGAACGAGGCTGCCACTCAAGAACCTTTCTTCCCCATTGGGTGTCGGTTCTCCGAGCTATATGACCGGCCCACTGTCACTTCAGCTTACTAATCCGTTGGGCTATGTCGGTTACTCTGGTTTTACTGAGGATATCCTCATTCCTAAGTTTATCACGCAAAGAAACTCCGAGCATACCCCTTTCCATAGCTCGCTGAGCGACCTTGAGCTTCCTCATTCGGCCAGCAGTGAAGGCAACACGTACTGGTTGTACAATTTCGTTTTAAGGTTTTGTGTCCATGTTCATCTTAAGAGCTATCCGTTGTGAGACACTATTGAGGTTATTGAGCATAGTGTTTAGGTCCTCCATCGATTCTGACATAAGGAATATATCGTTGGCAAATTGAAGGTGAGTGATGTACTCGCCATTGATTTTAATACCGTATCATTTCCAGTCCAGAAGCTTGAAAACGTCTTCCAATTCAGCGGTGAAGAGTTTCGGAGATATAACAACACCTTGTCTTACACCTCTCTGCAATTGGATAGGTTTCGTATTCTGGTTCTGTAATCAGATAACCATCGTAGCTCTACTGTACAAGCACTTCAGCACTTCGATATACCGACAGTCAACTTGGCACCGCTGAAGAAACTGCAGCACCGCCCAAATTTCGACGGAATCAAAGGCTTTCTCATAGTCCACACACAACACACATAGTGGCAAAGTGTAATCCTCGGACTTCTGCACTACTTGCCGAAGGGTTTGTATGTGGTCTATGATTCTAAAGCCCTTTCGGAAACCGGCTTGTTCGGGAGGCTGGTAGTTGTCAAGTCTGCGTGCGAGACGATTCATAATGACTCTCGAAAACAGCACGTAGACGCAGCTTAGAAGGGAAATCGGTCTGTAGTTCTTCAAGAGAGCACTGTCACCTTTCTTAAAAAACAAGACCAATGCACTTCTGCTCCACGCCTCCGGTGTAAAGCCACCATGGACGACGGAATTAAAGAGTCTGTGAAGGACTTTCAGTACTGGTTTTCCACCCGCTTTCAGAAGCTCCGCTGTAAACCATCCTCGCCTGGGGCCTTGCCGTTTTTAAGATGCTGGAGAGCCATTTTAATCTTGCTCAGACTGATGTCCGGGATATCTTCGGAATAGTGTTGGATAAGACACGCTTTTGGACCGTTACTCACACTTGCGTGTGGCTCCAACGATGACGTATACAGCTGTACACAAAACCTCTCAATCTCACTCATAATATCTGGTGCCCCGGAAACGATGCTGCCACACTTGGTCTTCAGCTTTGACAGTTGGCTCTTTCTGGCAGACAGATCTCTGGCAAAGACTTTGGAGCCTTGGTTACGCTCGATCGCCTCTTCAATACAAGCTATATTGAAGTTGTGTAAGTCCCGCCGCATGCATTTGGAGATCTTTCTGTTCAGTTGCCTGTATGCTGTCAAATCTTTTGAATAATGTGCCTTCATCTCCCGTCTAACAGCCATGAGATTAAGAGTATGATCGGAGAATTTTTGTGTTCTTCTGCGTCGGGTCTTGCAGAACTTAGCTCCGACCGCATGAACAGTTTCCACGAGCTTGTCATTCATACATAGGCTGCACTAAAAGTATCGGGAATGAAATATTTCCACTGTTCCTGTCATATTAAAATCTTTTTCTTCGATTTTCAATTAAAAAACTCCTTGGTTTTAAAAATCGAATACCATTTAATTATTTAAAAAAAGATTCTCGGTCTTGTCACAAGGTTCTGTCAAACTTGTTCAGTCGTTGAGAAAATGGAATTGACTCGAGAAAATTCAAGAGCGATGATTTATTATGACTTTCCAAGTGGTTTAACACAAAAACAGTGTGTTGACCGGATGATTTCTGCATTTGGTGATGAAGCCCCATCCAAAACCACAATTTATCGCTGGTTCGCTGAATTTCAACGTGGACGTGTCAAGCTCAGTGATGATCCCCGTGAAGGTCGTCCAAAAACTGCAGTCACCCAAGAAAACGTTGATACAGCATCAACGTTTTTTCGGGTTGCGTAAGCTGATTGAGGAAGATCGACATGTGACATACCGCGAAATTTAGGCAACTTTAGACATTAGCATGAGTCAAATATAAATAATCTTGCATGAACAATTAGGTGTAAAAAAGTTGTTTTCCCGCATTCGCTCTGTGAAGAGCAAAAAGCGGCTCGCGTCACTTGGTGCGTCAGAACTCTCGAAAGATTCCACGCAGTATCCTCAAATGCTGTACACAACATCGTATCAGATGACGAATCCTGGATATACGCGCACGAACCCGAAACAAAAAACCAGTCACGAGTTTGGGTGTCCGAAAATGAGTTAAAGCCAACAAAAATTGGTCGTTCACGGAGTGTTGCAAAAAAAATGGTGGCCACGTTTGTCTCAAAAACCGGCCATGTTACGACTATTCCTCTTGAGGAACAAAGAACGGTTAATGCAGAATGGTATGCTAGCATTTGTTTGCCACAGATCGTTTCGGAACTCCGTAAAGAGAACTGCAACCGCTGCATCATCCTCCATCACGACAATGCGAGTTCTCACACCGCACACAGAACAAAAGAGTTTTTAGAGCAAGAAAACATAGAATTATTAGACCATCCGCCATGCAGCCCCGACCTAAGCCCTAATGATTTCTATACTTTCCCTAAAATAAAGAATCGGGACTTTGGACCAGAGCACGAGAGGGACGGAGCGTTGACTTCATTAGACGAGACTTTTCCAAATTACCGTTTAGGTTCAGTGTGCCACTAAACATTCGGTGATCGCTACTAGTTTTTACCCTCGCGATCACGGAGACATCACTGAACAGTTGTCGTCTGGTCGTCATAATGAAGTCAATCTCATTTTTTGTCGAACCGTCGGGGATCGTCCAGGTCCACTTCCTGTGGAGCCCGCTTCTGGAAGAAAGAGTTTATCATAAAGATTCCCTCTTTCTCAATGAAGTCGGCCAGCTGCTGGCCCCTTGGGTTCCGTTGCCCTATTCCAAATTTCCCTACTTTCAGCTCACCATTCTCTCTTGTGCCTAGTTTTGCATTGAAGTTTCCCATTAACACTGTATATTGGGTTTTGGAGGAATGCATTGCTCTAAAGATATCCTCATACATTAATAGAATAGAATAATTTTTATTCATTTTGGATCACATGTGTAATTCTTATTGAAAGTCTTTTTTACTTTATCACTGGTTCGAAAAAAACCACTGTCCTGAGAAGAACCAGCAAGAAACCCAGCGGTATTTTTTTTAAAGCATATTTTACATTAATGATTGGTAGATACAAAATTTATTTTAGTAACAGCTTGGAAGCGACCACCTCATTCCCACGGGTTATTATCAACCATGTATTCATTTATACTATCATAACCCTTTTTATACAGTTTCAACTAAACAAAACATTTAAACTTGGTAATAGAGAGAGCCTGTACACTTTCCGGGACCCTGTTATAATAGCGTATACATTGCCCCATGAATGAATTACTGACTCTGTGGAGTCGAGAAACTGGTATCACTAGCTTTGTTTTTATATGTTAAGAGTGACAAACGAGCACACAGTCCACCTGATGGTAAGTGGTTGCTGCGGCCCATAGACATCTACATCCATCCTCTTTTACAAATCAAAATGTAGATGCATTGTCACCCCTGAGGACTAAGATGGAATGCCTCATTTCCAGTAAAAATGGCCAGCTTGTGCTTGCTCCTAGTGTTTACAGAATGTACATCACTTTTTTTACTAAAACTACCTTTGTTTTTGTGAACTTACATTAAATTTTCGTAAATATACTGAGAGGCTAAAGTTAATATATTTATTTCTTTAAATTTATCTCTAAGTAACTCTCTCGGTTTTAGGTTGTAAATAGCTCTAATGGCCCTCATCTGTAAAACAAAAATGGTTTCTGAATCAGCCGAATTTCCCCATAGCAAAATCCCATAAGACATTATGCTATGGAAATAACTGCAATAAACTAATCTAGCAGTCTCGACACTTGTGGAGACCTCTAATCTTTTTTACAGCATAGGCTGCAGAACTTAGTCTGCTCGCTAGTTTGGACATATGGGGGCCTCACTGAAGCTTTGCGTCGAGAGTGATGCCAAGAAAAACTGTGGATTCAACAGGGCTCCGTTCTTTCCCATTTAAAAACACATTGGTACTCAGATTTTTAACATTCGTTGATGTAAATATATTACATTTAGTTTTATTTTCGTTTAAATGTAGATTATAAACGTTAAACCAGTGCACTAATTTTGATATAGCATTATTCACTTCGTCACATTTAAATGATTGACGTTTAAGTTTAAAAATCAAGGAAGTATCATCAGCAAATAACACTATATCATGATTATGCTTTCCTTCACCTCCTGATCGGGGTGTGCCGAGGTTCGTGCGTACACCTGTATGACCTTCAACGAATACCGTTTGGTGATTCTGAGTATAAGGTACGCAACCTTGTCGACACACTCCCGATCTTTATAACGTTGTTAACGAGACACGTGTGGACGATAAAACCGACACCTCCTTGAGACAGATGTTCGCCCTCCCGGTAATAGAGCAAGTTGCCGGATTCGAGGATTACCGTGTCCTACCCCTCTCTTCGGACTTCGGATAATCCTATAATATGCCAGCGTAAACTTGCCTATCTCTTCTTCCAGCTCCACGATCTTTTCGTCAGTCCTCAGGGTGCGTGCGTTGTACGTTGCCAGGTCGAGTCGTCTAAGGTGGCAACCGAACCTCGACCGGAGATTCTTAGCACCCCTGCCCCGCCGTTACCATGGTCGCCGCCGTAGCCAAGAATAGCGGGGCCGCCGGGGACTGGGGGCCGCCGGGGACTGGGGGCCGTCTGTTTGTTTCTCTATTCATTGGGATGTATTTGCCATAGTTTTCACGCTTGGCGAGCGGGCCGTCAACCGCAGTTTTTTTATTGTAATTTTTGGCTATTATCAGGAAGATGCTGCTGTCCATCTCCTGCCTGTTTCCCTTTGTCGCCTTTTACGACACCCACAGGAAGATATGTGGAAGTGGATATTCTTGACCGCCACTACACGGAGGTCTTTAATAGGAGTTGGCAATTAGGTTTGCAAGCAACATTTATAATTTAACCTATTTAGGAGGATATATGAATGGCGGCGTTTAGTCCATACAGACGTGATATACCTATTCATATATTTTCTTGCGGGATAGTGATACTATCATAATCATTATCGCAGCATATTAAAATCCATTGCTGAATAGGCCTACTCCATAGATTGCTTCATAGCGGAAGATATTTGTCATAACCAGGTTTAGCCGGCGGGTTTTCTACTACGAAGGACGCTACTGTTCATATCCTGGTATATTTCCCTATGTCGCCTCCTACGACATACATGAGAGACTATTTCTCATGATATTGCCTCGATTATGGGCAAAACCCGTGGCGTATTATCGACGGTGTGTATTTACTAGTGTAGTGGTGTTGGTATTAGTGGTGACGTTGAAAATGCATGTAGTTGAGGAAAGGAGGGAGGTGCGACACATGGAGGTGAGACACACGCCGTCTTATTATAAAAGTGGTTTATAGTCAGTCTCATGTTTAAACTAGAAACTGTTTCAATAAAAAAATCGAAAACATGCGAATTAACATGTAGTGTGAAATTTGGCAGTAAATATCAAATTTGGCGAGGACAGTAGCGCCGTGATCGAGAGACTTCTTTCTTCGTTACTAAGGGTATGTTTCGATATACACTGCGAGCACTGCTCAGTGCTCTCACTCGTGAAAAATTAGTTCAGTTATGGACTGCCAGTATACTGCCGCACTACCCTAGGGAATATAAGACGTCCTAAATTACTTTGATCATGTGATCAAAAAACATTAACAGCGCCTAGTGATTTCACAGCTTCCAGGAATGATTGTTATTATTATTAATTAAAATTGTTATTCAAATAAACTTGAACATTAAGTTTTAAAAGCAACAAAATTCAAATACTCATTATTTTTGTTGAACATAAAACGTGTACATAATAAATATTTTCATTTTTAACAGTGGTAGAGCCACGCGGCAGCTTTTGCTGTCGCACGGATGGCCGGCTCGAACCGGGGTGGTACCACGACCTCACAGAATACCAAGCGTGAAGTAGAGGTTTACCTCTGCGTTTCGCTTGTTGAGTGCAGGTGGCCGGAGGCCCTTTTTACTGGAAATGAGGCATTCCATCTTAGTCCTCACGGGTGACAACGCATCTGCATTTTGATTCGCAAACGAGGATAGATGTAGATGTCTATGGGCCGCAGCAACCATTTACCATCAGGTGGACTGTGTGCTCGTTTGTCACCCTTATCCTATTAAAAAAAATTGATAACAGTGTCGCAAAATGGGAATGACAGTATACTACACTGCGTTCCGTTTTAAACAGTTACCAGTATGGCAAACTAAAAGGAACGGCTTCACAGTATACTGAACTGACGTCACACATTACAGTGGTCATAGTGTATATCGGAACACACACTAAGACTAATCTTAAACAATAGTTTAAACATAAAACTCTCAATAAACTACGCCCGTTTTTATTATATACGCGGATTTTAGCTTATTGATTTTAACGTGTTTAATGAATATAATAAATACTAATCGATATGAATGGAAAACGCTTTGATATTAAGTAAAAATGACCTAGTTGTGCAGGTACAGGGTATAATAGCAACATAATGCTAGTTCCTTTTGTATGGTCAATGACCAGAACCGGAGAGCTTTTTGGCAGGTAATGAGCTTTTCCAACTGATTTCTTAATCGTTAAAATACATTAGAATTTTGATTCTCAATGAAGGATTTTACACGTTGTACTTGAGTCACTCTGCAGCTATAATATTATGGTTGTAGAACGAATGGTTCGGCTCGATCGGGTTGGACCATGCCCTCACAGAATATCAGCGTAAAATGATAGCTTAATGCAGCTGTGTTTTTATAGTGAGTGAACGGGAGATGATCTTAGAGCTCAGGGGTGACAAGGCATCTGTATTTTTATTCTTAACCGTGGCTTCACTTACCATCAGGTGGACTGTGTGCTCGTTTGTAACTCTGTTTTTGTAAAAAAAATTGATGCAGGTGTCTGTGACAACAGTATCCACTTACCATAAGGTTGACTGTGTTCTCCTCTTATTCGATATGAAAGTGTAATTAATCAGAATCAATTAACATTGTTTTTTGTACAATAACACCTCAGTTAGCTTCAAAGCAAGGGACCATAGGCGAAGTAGTGGTCATGTAATATTTATTATGCAAAATTTACAAAAATAATCAGTTTTTTCTTCGTTGAAATAAAAGTTACAAGAAGTAGGGTCTTTGTTTGAAGGTTTCTAAGTTATTAAAAACTTATAAGGCCCTCTGTTTCTTGAAAATTCATAGTAGTAGCAGGCTTAGGTCTTTGGACCGGTGGCGGGAAGGTATGTATTTTTAGCGCTGAGATTGCTTAATACTTATCTTGCTTACCGTGACCTTTAACGACAAATCCCCTCTGATATAAAAGAGGCTTATGTTCTTAAAGCTGCGTACAAAACAATGTGAACTTTATTATATATAGCAAATTATGATTAAAACTATTAAAATAAGATCTAATGATAATTAAGTATCACTGTAAGTGTTGTAGTTTTATGTAGAATAATACTTTTACGATCGAAAAAATAATATCCAATAATGGAATTTTACGATACACACGAGACAAATGCGGTGATGGTTTCTTTTCTAATGGCATAAAAATAACGTATACGTGATAGAGCCATGATGCAGCTATATTAGTAGTATATTTGTAGCACTAATGGGTCGGCTCGACTGGGGAAGGACCACGCTCTCATAGAATACCAGCGCGAAATAGCAGCTTAAAATTACTGTGTTTCGTTTGGTGAGTGTAGGGAACCGGAGACTTTTTTTACTGGAAGAGAGCATTCCATCATAGTCCTCACGGGTGACAACACATCTGCATTTTGATTCTTTATTGAGGATGGATGTAGATATCTATGGGTCACAGCAACCACTTACCATCAGGTTGACTGTGTGCTTGTTTGTCACCTTGTCCAATAAAAAAAAACTCTCTTCAAAGTTTCTCTACGCGTATAATAGTAAGATATTTTTAGATAATCTTGAAAAAGGTGGTTTAAAAATCGGCTGTATATTTTTTGTACAACATTTCTCTCTATTTTTAACTCTGATGGTATTTTTTCATTAACTAAGTTATTTTTCAGAAGTGCTCCTATATATATTTGGAGAATTGATATTCTAACGTGGTAGAGACACGCGGCAGCTTTTGCTGTCGCACGGTTGGGCCGGCTCGAACCGGGGTTGTACCACGACCTTACAGAATACCAGCGTGAAGTAGAGGTTACCTCTGCGTTTCGCTTGGTGAGTGCAGGTGGCCAGAGGCCCTTTTTCTTGGGAATGAGGCATTCCATCTTTGTCCTCACGGGTGACAACGCATCTGCATTTTGATTTGTAATATAGAATAGATGTAGATGTCTATGGGCCGCAGCAACCACTTACCATCAGGGGGACTGAGTGCTCTTTTGTCACCCTTATCTTATAAAAAAAAGAATGTGTCGGATCTACTGGGGAAGGACCACGCTCTCACAAAGTACGAGCGTAAAATAGTAGCTCAATGCTGCTGTATTCCGTATAGTGAAAGAAAGAAACGAAGAAAGACATTTATTCACTGAAACCATACACGTCATATAAATAAAAAATATAGTTAAACTTATGGCAGTTTAAGACTAAAAGTTATGGGGCGTGTATCGAGCCAGTGAAAGCTTTATGACGCAGCGTAATGCTGCAGGGTAACCCACAGCGCTGATGATTCTGTCATAACGAAATATATGTGCACGATCTGCATGGTTAGGTTTATGAAATATATTTTATAATTCATCATCATCATCATCATTACAGCCCTTCAGAAGTCCACTGCTAAACATAGGCCTCCCCCAAGGAATACCACAAAGCACGGTCCCGCGCCACCTGCATCCATCGACTTCCTGCATTATATAATTACTTTTAAAAATTAAAATTTTTCGGTGCTTCATAAATATACCTATACCTATACATACATTTAGATGTATACATATTATATACATACAAGAAATATTATACGAATACATCCTATATAAAAATAAAAAGTTCTAATATACGTTAAAATAAACGTAAACAATAACAACAAACATATATAACGCTCAACAATGCTGGAAGAAACATATCTGCTGGAGCCTCAAGGTTGAGCTTTTTGTAAGTGTAATAAATGATTTTTAAAGCGTGATTTAAAATTAAACTTTAAATTACACTCACCTAAAGGCAGAAGAATTTTCTTCCAGTATCTTGTAGCTAGTATATTTAAAACTACCTCTGAAAGCTGCAGAGCTGTAAGTAGGATTAGCAAAGGGGTTCGTATAAGACCTTATCATGTTTTGTTGATTTCTCCATATAGTTTTTCATATTTTAAATATTGGGGCAAGTTAGTTTTAATAACATCAAATAGTAAATTAGCGAACTATAGTTTTCTGTAACGCTTTTATATTTAAAATACCTGCGTCATTGAAAAAAGGTGAGAAAACTGGAGAACCCCTTTACTGGATACGAGGCATTCCGTCTTAGTCCTCAGGGATGACAACGCTTCTGCATTTCGATTCTTAATCGAGGATAGATGTAGATGTCTATGGGCTACAGCAACTCCCTACCACCGGGTGGCTTGTGTGTTCGCTTGTCATCCTTATTCTAAAGAAAAAATAATAAAAAAAGAATAGCATAAAATATGACGATTTTAATGTAACTGTTGAGACTATTGTAATATTCGTTAGTCCAGTCAAAAGGGAAAAAATAACTTAAAATAATAAAATAAAAGCTGACTTCGAAGAAATAAAAAGATAATAATTTCACGTTCTGAAGTCGAGGCTTTGATTATTCAATACACTATGTCTTAGAACCGATTTCAAAATGTGAGATCATTTTATTATTTTTAGTTCTGTCAAGTTGGCTTTTTTTGTTTTTTTTTTCTTTATTACAAGTTGACTTTAAACATTAAAATGTAACGAATATAATATAATTTTAAATTAAATTCGCTGTGCCGGCCAATGTTATTCTGCCCCTTTCGGTAGGTGGAGCGATTAGCTCCACTTCCATTCACTTCACACTTATTGCAGTGTAAATATATTTTTTATTACTCAGATCATCAACCGTTGGGCACATATTTAGTGATTTTCTTTCTTAGAGTTTAGAACCCACTCTCTTAGATTCCATTCAGTATTTGAGTTATTTTCGTCCAATAATTGAATTTGTTGATAACTTGACTATAGTGTAATATAGATAAATCCGTGCAGTGGCGTTGTAAGAATATCCACAACCCAATTAATAGAGGGAAACAAATCAGAAGATAGGTAGCAGCGTCTTCCTAATAACGACTAAAAATAAAAAACTGCAATTGGCAACCCGCTTGCCAAGCGTGGCAACTATGGCAAATATTTCCCCTATGAGGCAATCTATGGGGGGGGGGGGCTATATTCAGCAGTGGGTGAACTTTAATAGGGTGTAACGGTAACGGTTGATTATAGCGCCACCTATTGAATCTTAGCTATGAACCATTGTTTGAACAAATCTAAAATATCGCATAAATATGACCTCAACCGGTCATGTCGTTCAGAAGTTAATGATCATATTATACAGTCACGGCTACAGGCGTAACAACTAATAGTTGGTGTAAAAATATAATATTAGGTGAGGAAGTGAAAGAAAGTAAATTACCAGGCAGTTCATTTTATTCTTAAAGACTGAAAAGAATTTGTAAATCTTTTTTGACTATGCCTTACAGTAAAGCTTTTGTGCGAGCACCGCTTGCTAACAGAGTATGAGTGAATAGTTAATGAATACGCTCATAATTTATTTAGCCCGGACAGAGTAGGGCGAAGCGAACCGGAAATGGAATGAGCGAAGTGAACCATGAACGTTCATAAATTAGGATGTTATGATATTAAATATAATTACTTTAATCTTCTTTTAGTTCCGGCCTTTTTATATCCCACCTGTCTGTCAATATATATATATCACAGTGTCTAAATAACCACCTTGAATATAGTTATTAGCTCTCACAAAAACTTGAGAGACAATTACCCACCAACTTCATGGTATCGCTTTAAGGTGTCGGTATGTGCGCATCGTAAACAACGTCATGGTGTCATGCTTCTACGGACCATTACCTTGCTACGAGAGAGTCTCATTTACAATTAAAAGAAGAAATATATATATACATAACAGTGGTAGAGCCACGCGGCAACTTTTGCTGTCGTACGGATGGGCCGGCTCGAACCGGGGTGGTACCACAACCTCACAGAAAACCAGCGTGAAGTAGAGGTTTACCTCTGCGTTTCGCTTGGTGAGTGCAGGTGGCCGGAGGCCCTTTTTACTGGAAATGAGGCATTCCATCTTAGTCCGCACGGGTGACAACGCATCTACATTTTGATTTGTAATAGAGGATAGATGTAGATGTCTATGGGCCGCAGCAACCACTTACCATCAGGTGGACTGTGTGCTCGTTTGTCACCTTTATCCTATAAAAAAAATATATACATATTGTAATTTTCCGTTTAATGTTAACTTTATCTAAATCTACTGAAATTCAACAAAAAGACAATGTAAGTAACACATTTTACAAATCTTAATGTCGGGTATCATCTAATAAATCATAGTGTTTGCACTACCCTATTTCTGTCGAAAGGGAAGCCGTGACAGAAGTTCTTTATTAAAATAATTAAAAATTGTCTTTATCCACGACATTGATTCCGTCGGGAGTTGAACTTGGTTTGCTCGTGTACTGTGAAGTCATAAGACTAGCGTCTATTCTATGAGCTACCACGGCTCATTAATAAACAAATTATTAAAATATTATTTTACTGAATTTCCTTTATTTGACTGAACATGAACTTGCAATACACCTGATGGCAAGTGGCTACTGCAAACCATGGACACCTGCAGCCAATTTCAATCAAAGTAAACTACAGATGTCACCTCTATACCCACTAAGACCGAATTCCTCCTATAGCCTGTAATTATACTGTCTTCCTGTACCCACCCTTCAGACCGAAAAACAGCAGTGGAGTCACTGCTATTTAGCAGCAGTAAATGTTGAGAGGGTGGTATCTACCCAGACAGAAAATATTTTTCTATAGAATGAGGTTGACACGCGAGCATACAGTCCTACCTCATGATAAGTGGATGCTGTAGCCCATAGACATCTACATCTATGCTCGATTTAGAATCGAAATGCAGGTGTGTTGTCACCATTATCGGTAAAGTGGCCTCCAGTTCGCCACACTTACCATGCGAAGTGCACGGCAGTATTATTCTACTATGTCACGCTGGCTAGTATAAGAGAGCGTGGACATTTTTTTTAAATGGGGAAATGCCTACGCGTACACGTCTGGTGGGGGTAAGGACGGGTTATGTCGGACTCGCACCAACTAAAACCCCATGGTGTTCCACCTTCGCCGCATATTAATAGGGTCACGGGAACGCTTTCGCACACATCCGCTGTCCCACCAGCGCCGGCCGCCCCATGGCAGCCCCTGCTCGGGGGAGGACCTATCCTCCCCATTCTCCTTGCAGGCAAGGCGCACCAGGAACACAAGGCACGCCTCGCTCCACGGCTTATAACTTCACCTGCGTAACGGGCCCCTCCGAATCTGATACGTGGAGGCCATGGGGCCAAGAAAATCGAGCACTTTGTAGCACCCGGTTTCTTGACCCCAGCGGCGGATCTGGTCTCTGGCTCCGCCGCCAACCAAGTTTCGGCCGCGGAGGGTAGGGAGAGCAGCGCCTCGCAATATCGACACTCCTCTCCCACCGCGGTCCCACCACCACCGCATGAACGGTGCGGCCCCGTCAGTCATGGAGGATAGGGCGAGTGGCGCATCACCATATCAACACTCCTCTTCCTCCGCGACTCCACCTCGGCTGCAGGGGTAGCGGGAGAGGACACCCCCCTTGCCACAGTACACCGACACACATTCGAAGTGGGCTAGCAAAGCCCACTCGGATCGCCGATCGATCGGACTCGGAGTCGCCACCTTAGTCCGGCCCTACACCACGGGCAAGTCAAGGGATTCCTCTTTGTTTACCGCGGGTGACCAAGCCATGGCTACTAACCCCCCCCCCCCCTCCTCCCCGCCACGATAAGGAGGGAACCCGTACAAGGGGGGTGAGAGCATGGACCTACCATCGTCGAGCCGACTCATTTGTACTGCAACCATAATAAAGCTGCTGCGTGGCTTTGCCACGTAAAAACACTACAAATTTACATTTAAACGTAGATGCATTCCCGTGATCTTATTAAGGTGTCTGACTGTTAAATTATTGCTACGTGCGAGGAAAAATATCGACGTTGTAGAGCAACGCTGCAGCTATATTATGGTTGTAGCATGAATGGGTCGGTTCAACTGGAGTAGGACTATGCTCTCACAGAATACCATAGTAAAATAGCAGTTTAATGCTGATGTGTTTTGCATGATGACTGTAGAGATCCGGATACTCTTTTTACTGGAAATGTGGCATTCTATCTTAGTCCTCAGTGGTAAAAACGCGTCTGCATTTTGAATCTTAATCGATGATAAATGTAGATGTCTATGAGTCTCACCATCCACTTACCATCAGGTGGAGTGTGAGCTCGTTTGTCCCCGTATATTATAAAAAAAATACTGTAAGACGGGTCCCCTCCGGATTAGCATGGATGCGATTTACTAATGTGGTGTCAAATCCAAATCTTTTACCGACTGGATTACGAAACGGTGTGATTTCCGGACTATCTTTCCTTATACACTAAACTTTTTCTAAAGAAATTCTTACAATGACAGGCAAAACCACATCGAAGCCCATTATTAAGTTTAAAAGGTTTTAGTGTTTATACAGAAAAAGCAGAGAGTTCTCAATTTGTGTTATTCTATATTGTACCTTTGTTTATTTATATTTAGCGATTACAATAGTTAAGCACGACATTCATTCATTAATACAGTTTTCGACTCCATAGAAGTTACCATTATTTAGCCATGTTATACACATTGTCACCGAGTAGTAGTGCTGAAGTAATATCCACTAGGTACACCATATCATCCCGTGGGTGTCGTAAGAGGTGACAGAAGAAAGCGGATCAGGATATGGGCGGCAGCGTCTTCCTGATAACGACTAAAATAAATATCGCGGTTGCCAACCCGCTTGCCAAGTGTCAAATAAAACACATCCCCCATGAGGCAATCTATGGGGGAGATGTTCAGCATTTGACTTTAATAGGCTGTAAATACATTGTCTTCTTACCTAATTTCGGTTACGGCACCTAGTCTCATCAGAGACTAGCCATCTGCGCAGGGCAGGATATAGTGCACGTGTGTGGGCGCAAACATAGGTGCACTGTCTATTTCCTCACACTCAAGTTCGATGGAACGGCAATCCGACCCGACCGGAGAGAGATCAGGCGTAGGACCAACGGATTTACATAATTTCTGAGGCAAGGGGTAAAACACCGCAAACTTCCTAACTCTGAACTGTTACTGAGAATGTCTTGATAGAAAAATTAAAAAAAAACTGATTTTAGCGCGACCAGGGATTCGAAACCGGAACCTCAAGATCAACAGCCGCGCCTATTAGCACTGAACCAATAAGGCAGTCATATTAAACATCCTGAACACTAAAAGCATGAAAAAAATTAACTCGTGATCTCGTCGGCAAACTGGATTTTAAGGCATAAACATTTTCTCCGGAAATGTTGTGGGGTAAACAAGAAACATTACAATTGTTTTTAAACTCGTTAGAGCTACTCGTACTTCGTGGGACGTTTTCCTGCAAATTTTGTTCTATAAATTATATGGAAGCCTAAAAAGGAATTGTTTTGTAAAATGGAACAGTTTAATCTACGTAGATTCTAGCCGTGGTAGCTCAGGGATAAAGCTCGTAGTAAATTTTGAAGGCGACCCGGGTTCTCTTCCCACCGGAACCAATGAAATTGTTATCTGCAATTTAAAGTGCTGATTTACCACCTACTCGGAGGTGAAGGAAAGCATCGTATTAAAACTGCATGCATGTCGAAGAAATAAAATATTTATTTAGGTCAAGTCCACCAACAAGCATGGATGCAGAGAGCCGAGGATGGAGAGAGACGAGGCCTGTGCTCAGCTTTAGAAAGTATATAACCTGGATGTTACAAACAAACTGATTAGTAAATTTTAATTACAAATATATTTAATAAGTTATAAAAGTGAAATGCACTCCTTGCTCATTTCAATGACGATGATTTAACATAATAAGTGTATCGTATTATTTAAACATTAAGGAAGGTCAACCTTAATATTATCTGTGAAAATAATATTTTATTTAAAAGCTTTATTATTATCGTTATCATCACTATCCAAAAGTATTTTTTCGCAATTACTAAAAATGTGACAAAAGAGCTCTTTTAAAAATGTGTAGTACTTTTACACAAATTTTACATAAAAAGTTCTTATTATTTTTTTCCCTCCGGTCGATATTAACCTAGTTAGAGGTTTTAAGTTTTAGGCATGAACGTAAATTATTGTACCTTATTTGATTGGACTAATTTATTCCATTGACTAGTAGTGCATGTCTTACCACGTTTCATTCCATTCAGTAGGGGCGTCCAAAACATTTTTATTTCCCCCCGTTATCGGTTGGTTGAGTTATATGGCCAACTAATTACCACTTTAATTGCCATCTTACTAATCTGTCGCCTATGTCGGTTAGGATATAACCGTAAACCAGGAAATGTGCGTCAGTATCTCCATAATAACAACTTTATAATTAATAGCTGTAGTTACCTACCCGCTTGTCAACCGTGGCATCTACCAAATATCCTCCATGATTTATGAAACGAAAAGAACTGTATACTTAAACAAAATATGCAATAAAATATATAAAATGGATTCTCCATTAGAACTTATAAAAAGTAATCTTTATATAGAAAAATTACAAGTCACATTGTTTGTTCGCGATAAACTCCGTGACTACAGAACTGATTTCAATCAAACTTTGCACAGTGTGTAGAGTTTGGTCCAACTTGAGAGATAGGATAGTTTTTTACCCAAAAAGTAACCCTCAATATTTTTTATTGCGAATTTAAGGATCTTTTATTTTCAGGCCGTCTGAAAGGGCAGAACAACATCTGTCTGGCCAGCTGGTATATCATAAAATAAAGGACTTAAATCAAGGAACTAAAAATAATAAAATAATTTCACCTTCTGAAGTCGCCGCTAAGACATATTTAGCAAAAGAATTAAAGCCCTCTTTTGGCTTTTCTAAAGAAATAAATATCTTTATATATGAAATTCTTCGGTCCGTGTGTATGTGTCTGAACTCCTCCTAAACAGCTTTATCGAATGTGATGAAATTTTTTGTGAGATTAAGTTGATTTGAAAATGGTTTAGATTTACAATTGCATCCGTTACGTAGTGCTGTTGTCGAGATCCAGATACAACCCGCGCGAAGCCAGGGCCGATTGCTAGTTTATTTATATAACATTTATGTAAACAATATCTACTCTGCTTTATTTTCGTGTTCAAATTACAAAAAAATTCACAGCAATCGCGGTAACGACAACTAGATCAACGAGGCAGTTAAAACGAGGCATATTTAAGAAGCTAAAATGTTTCGAAGTCTTGAGAAATTGCCAACACCAAAACTCTGATATCTGCTTCGAAATCCTCGAAAACGAAAGGAGGCTTTGCAAAATCCTACCATTTTGAAAAAAAAAACTTGCTCATTATTCATATTTTTGCACAATATTAAAACAATTAAAATTGAATTAGCCAAGATAGCTTTAAAAATTTATAACATCTTTATATAATAGATTTACGTAAAATAACGCCTAATTTTATAAATTATATTTCACGATATTTTACATTTAAAAGCAACATTATAATAAATACAGTTTTCAAAAAAAATTTACTCAGGTGAGAAACAGCAACAAGCGGCCATAAAAATGAATTATAACATAAATTATTCATAAACAAAACCTTCCAGCCGACAGATGCCGCCTGCGAAATCTGCTGTATTAGCAAATTGAATGGTCTCTTTTTATCTTTATTAATGTAAATGTGTTGTAGTTTTATGCTACTTACATATCATTTTACACTATTTTTCCATTCTGTTTTGATATTTTGCATCACTTTTCACGCTATCAGTTTTGTTACTTACATATCATTTTACACTATTTTTCCATTCTGTTTTTGATTTTCTGCATTTATATTTTGCATCACCTTTATTTCCATAGGATCCTGTAACGTTTTTACACAATAACAAATCATTTTCACTTCGTATTTTCACGCTATCAGCACCGTTTAAATCGCTGTCAATGGAGTCTTACCTTTTTCTATCTTTTGTTGAGTTCTCCGTAACTCTGCAATTTCAGGTTTTGTGCGCGCTGCCGCGCTATAATTTTTCCTATATGAATAATATCTCATTTCTTACTTAAATGTAATTGTTTTTCAATTATATACCTAAAACCAAAAATTCATATTTTTGACAACCATTATTTATATGGTTGTTATGGTAACTTTTATTCAAATTCGTCACTGGTTTGATGTTCTTAGTTCGATATTTTCACATAAATACTCTTTAGCTCTAGGTCATTTACAATAAATTTCCTTTTAATAATTTCTCGTTCTCTCTAAAAAGGTATAAAAGCCGAACAATCGGAGAATACGGGGAGTCTCGCTTCAGTTCTCAAACGAGAAGCATCTACTAAAGGCCTTATCCCGGGGCCGCATTGCCCCGGGATCCTGCAATCCTCCATCTACATTTGAAGTCGTCGGCGTAGTCTACTTCAAGCGCGGGGACACTACTCCGGGCGCTATGACTGCTTGCTCCAGGCGCTGAGTGCACCTACTGCCCGTGCTACATTTGGGCGCTACGACTGCTTGCTCCAGGCGCTGAGCGCACCTACTCCAGGCGCTACGTGCGCCGGCTCCGGACGCTGAGTGTGCCCAGACCAGACGCTGCGTGCCGTCGCCGCCAGGAAACTTCAAGCTCCGCGTGTGCCTACTACTACTCCAAGCGCAGCGTGTGTCACTTCGACCTTTAGGCTCCACTACAACACTATATTCTCCTATTCTCCTATCTTTATTTTTTTAATCTAATTGTAATCTCACTTCATCCATCATCATCATCATATTTCATTTTTTTATAAAATTCTAAATACCTTTTTAAAAATTTAAATATATTATTTTCTTGTTCTACTTTTGTTGTTTTGTTGTTCTTAGGTAAGGTTCTATATTTTTTTGAATTGTCGCTTCACGACAGTGTTTCACTTTTATTTTTATTACAGTGTTGCGGTTATGTAAACATGCGCTGTAATTTCAAAAAGAGGTTCTTGAAATTTAAATCATATTCTTTATCAGCGCTTAAAATCTACTAAAAGACATGAGTCTTTTCCACATTTTGTCTTAATTGAGCCGCTCGGCAGCTGGCTTGCCCACAGTCCCCCAAATATCCTGTACTTTTTTCACTTGTTGTTTTGTCATCATATTTTTCTTTTTGGCTTGTCTTACACCCACAAAACGATATGGGGTGAAATTGTCATTCAGCGCCAACACATTACGAATAAATGAAAAGGTGATATATGGAATGAAAACGAAAACAATAATTTTGAAGGACTCGCCATGTAGTGGCAGCTTACGTAAGAGAATCCTCTCTACCTTATATAATCCAGTTCATGCCGAAAGATACAAAGAGAAACAATTTGAAAATAATAAAAAACTGCGGTGTCCGACTCACATGCCATGCGTGGCAACTATCGTCACTCGATATGTCAACGCCGAGGGTTCCGATACAAGCCACAATCATCACTTAACACAACAGCATTGACCTGCTATTTTACGATAGTAATTTGGGAGAGCGTAGTCCTTTTCAGGTCGAAGCAATCAATTTGTGCTACAACCATAATATAATTATAATAATAATAATAATTTATTGGACTCTCAGTTTGACAAATTACACTTATGTATTATATCTATTTTAAATTACAAAATTTAATGTGACTGCGTTGTCAATTACTCTGGTTCTAATGCAAAAAAATCATCGTTACGGATTCTATCACACAGAGAAATTTCGAACAAAAGACTTCTAGATACTACGATCCACAGCTGTGACACAGTTTTTGTCAATGGCAGGTCTCGTAGTAGTATATAGAAGTCTTTGCTCCAAGTATGGTAATAAGTATATGCAGTAGGTCGCTGAATGCAGGTGGCTCACACCGTGTTTCTGGCATTTCTTGGGTGAAAACCATGTATAGCAGTGGAATTATGAAGTTTAATTATGAAGTATATGTGTAACAATGTCGATGTTGTACAGAGCAGCACGATGGTCTACCCAAGTCGGATCGTCGTCGGTAAACTCCGTCAAACACACAAACATCCGGCACTCCAAGGTTGAGATAACGTGTCATATATTCATCTCGAGCTTGTGCGGATACACAATTGCAGTATCCGTAACAAACCAAAATATCTGCATATTCCTCGTTCGTAAAGGTTGCCATCTTTAACATTTCAAACTCAGAAGCACAAATCGAAATTCAGTTAATAAGCACAGTTATAAACCGAAAGAAGAACAGTCCGGTAATAAAAGCCAAATCAATTTTTTAATGCAAGTATTGGTGAAAAAGGAGCAAAAGTGCCCTATTCACGGACTTATACATTCACTTTACATTTATTATTGATTAAAAGTCATAATACAAACGCGTTGTAACCTCTTAGGGCTGAGATAAAATGCCTTACTACCAATCTATTCGTGCTGCCGCAATATTACAGTTCCGGCTTTGTTTAACCACGTATAAACACACATATTGTATGTATTCATTATTTTATTTCTTAGAGATGCAGTTTTTGCTCTCTTGTAAATTTAATGCTGATTTTCCACATGCTCAGCAGTGACGTAATATATCGTGAAAAAAAGCGATACTTCTGAAGAACAAAAATTAAAAAAAAAACTTTCTTAAATGTGCTGCAACTTAAAGTAATTATTACACACGATAACACAGAACCACATCTCATAGACATTGTTCTTGAAACATATATGCGATCATTTGTATTCAAATGTATTTATTTATTCCTTTATAACAGTCCTTTACAAGTCCAGTATTGAATATAGGCTTCCCCCAGGGAAAGACAAAGCACGGTCCTGACCAACCTGCATCCATCGACTTCCTGCATTTCGTCACTTCATCTAGTGGGGGATCGCCCGACCCTTCACCTACCGGTACGAGGCTGCCACTCGAAAACTTTTTTCCCCATCCGTGTTCGGTTCATCAAGCTATATGACTGGCCCATTGCCACTTTAGCTTACTAATCCGTTGGGCTATGTAGGTCACTATGGTTCTAGTACAGATATCCTCATTTCTAAGTTTATCACGCAGAGAATCCCCGAGCTTCTCTCACCTTCTCCATAGCTCGCTGAGCATCCTTGCGCTTTCTCAAGCTTCCGAGTACAGAACCAGAGGAGATAAGAGAGATACAATAACTATCCAACTGCAGAGAGTTGTAAGACAGGGTCACGTTATATCCCCGAAACTCTTCACCGCTGCATTGGAAGACGTTTTCAAGCTTCTGGACTGGAAAGCATAAGGTATTAACATCAATGGTGATTACATCACTCACCATCGATTTTCCGACTATATAGTCCTTATGGCAGAATCGCTGGATCTAAGCACTATGCTCACATAAACATAAAACACTCACGCCTGTCACCCAGAAGGGTAGGCAGAGACCATGGAATTCCATTTGGCACGATCCTGACACACCTCTCTCGCTTCTTCCACATCCATATACTTACGCATACACGCTCGTCGGTTAAAGGTACTCTTGATTTGGCCCATTTTCAATATATCGCCAATTTGGTCGATAAACTTTCGCCTAGGGCGACCCTTCCCGACTCTGCCATTCACCTCTGCAACATAAATTTGCTTTGTCACTCTTTCCTCATTCATTCTTTCTATATGACCAAACCACCGAAGCATTCCTTTATTAATCCTAGTCACAACATCATCTTGCAAACCACACTCTTCTCTTATTAAACATTTTTTCACTCTGTCATTCAGATTCATCACTATGCTCAATGAACTCAATAGTGCCTCCCAACGGAGAAGTCTTAAGATGAACATGGACAAAACAAAGATCATGTTTAATGTCCATGTCACACCTATGCCTGTAGTTGTTGGAAGCACTAAGCTCGAAGTTGTTGACGAGTATGTTTACTTGGGACAAATAGTCCGTCTAAGTAAATCCAACTTCGAGCGAGAGGTCAATCGACGGAATTAACTTGGTAGGACAACGTTCGGGAAATTACGTCACTTTTTTCGTCAGGTACACCTCAAAACTTGAAAACTAGATTGTACAACCAGTGCGTGTTCTCAGTGATGACTTATGGATCTGAGACGTGGGCCATCACTGCTGGCCATATGAGGATATCAAATGTGTTGCAATCATTCAATTTAAAACGGTTTACTTGAGTGTAAGCAGTCTTGCGTCAATCTTAGTAACCTATGTGTAGTTATGTATAGATTATGTACGAGTATATTGTGGAGTTTTCGATTTCAAAAAGTTATTATTAAATATCATGATCATGACAGTAAATTGGAATGAATTTACAAAATTTTTTGTACTTTCTTACTTCAATTATAGTTTATGCCGACTTTCAAAAAGGAGACGGTACTCAATTCGACTGTATGTTTTTTGATGTGTGTTACCTCATAACTTTTTCTGCGTGAACCGGTTTCGATGATTCTTTTTTTATTTGAAAGCTGGTACATCTCGTGTGGTCCCATATGAATTTCATCAAGGTCAGACTAATAGTTTTTGAGTTATTCTTAGTAACTTACATTGGAGTCGGCTGTTCAAAAATTTTAATTTAAAATTATAGTTATGCCAACAACTTAGCAGATATCGTTTGACGGAACGTGTGTCAGGGCATTAAGCACACGCTCAGTGGCATAGCTGTCGCCTAGGGCCGCTAGAATATGTTAAAAATATAAAATCGCTTAAAATCGTATAATATAGTATGTAAGTATTTTTGTAAGTAATAGAGCCATGCTGCAGCTATATTAATTGTATAGTTGTAGCACGAATGAATCGCCTCGACCGGGAAGGACCACGCTCTCACAGAATACCAGCGTAAAATAGCGGCTTAATGCTGCTGTGTTTCGCATTGTGAGTGTAGAGAACCGCAGACCCTTTTTACTGTAAAAGAGGCATTAAATCTTAGTCCTCACGGCTGATAACGTATCTGAATTTTGATTCGCAATGATGTGTGTGTGTGTGTGTGTGTGTGTGTGTGTGTGTGTGTGTGTGCGTGCGTGATTGCGTGCATGCGTGCTTATGAACGTGCGTGAGTACGTGCGCGTACGCGTGCGTGTGCGTGAGCGTGAGCGTGTGCGTGTGCGTGAGATTTGCGTGTGCTTGTGGTTATGCGTGCGTGTATGCGTGCGTGAGTGCGTGAGTACGTGCGCGAATGCTGGTGCGCGTGCGCGTGAGTGCGCGTGTGCGTGTTCGGGTGCGTGTGGGTGTGCATGTGCATGTGTGTGTGCGCGCATGCGTGTGCGTGTACGTGTGCGTGTGTGTGCGTGTGAGTGTGCGTGTGCGTGTGTAAATTTTTTTGCTGTTTAATACCGAGACTCGAAGTAAATGGGGAGAGTTAGTATATTCGTCTTTCATAATGCGTACACCATAAGAGTGAAATAATTTGCCGCAGTCTGCCTTTCCTTACGATTACAACCTGGGCATATTCAAAGCAAAAGTGATTTAAGTTTTTGTAATGATACGACAGTGCGACTTACCATCTAGGGTTTCGTCTCCGATTCAGCTGGGATTTAAGTCAGTATTTATATATATATATATATATATATATATATATATATATATATATATATATACTTATGAATTAAATCAGTGTCTGCCTATAATATTGAAATAAGTTCCTTGTGAGGTGAGGGGGTTATTTGTATGACATTAAGACATGAATGACAATTTTTAAAATTTTTGTTTGTTTTTCCGTTTGTCTGTTTGTCCGGCCTAATCTTCAGAATTGTATAATTGTAAAAAAGTTCAGGAACAAATACAGAGCAATACCAGCAGTGATCTGCACTATATTTTATCAGGCAAACTTAGATATTTTTTTATAAAACGATTTTTTTTAAATAAGATAATATAATAATAAAATATAAATAGATTATATCCCTGCAAAGTCAGAACGAGTCATTAATAATTATTAATAACAATATGAATTTGTATTATAAGTTTACAAAATACATGGTGGTTCGCTTAAAAGAATAAATATTATTACCCGTTACCACGATCAATATAGAAAAAGTAATATATATCTTTATATATAAAAATTACGTGTCACGTTGTTTGTCCGCGATGAACTCCTAAACTATTGAACTGATTTCAATGAAATTTTGTACACTGTGTGCAGTTTGGTCCAACTTGAGAGATTGAATACTTTTTATCCCGATATAAGTTTACTGCGAATTTAAGGATTTTTCATAAGAAGGGTCGTCGAAAAGGTCAGAACAACGTCTGCCTGGCCAGCTAGTATATATATATATATAAAATATCGTCTTATGTCTTCGTAAATAGTAATTTAATTGATCGAGTTCTTAAAATAAATGTTATTTAAATATGTCATCACTAAAATACTAAAATCCTAACCTCGGTATCTCCATTAGATGGGTTTTCAGAACGCTTGCGATAAATGTCTAGTTCGTGCCTTATTTTAAAATTTCAGATTTTATATCTCTAATACTTACCAACGTCTTTCTGGATTAATCAAAATGTCTTTTTGAGATATTTTTATTTGCTCCAGAAATAGGTAAATGTTTTTATAAGATGTTCCTCTATATTTTTTGAATTTAACAATTTTTCGAACAAAATGGCTTGACGAATATTAAATTGCGAGGTTGTTTCTACTATAGAATAGAACAGCATTAATAATGACTAAAGGCTTATATGTAATGTAATACATAAATACTTTTAGAAACTAAATGAATCAAACAGTTAACAATATTTCAAAAACACTGACCCCTTTGATTAAACTTATTAATTGTATCGTGTGACATGCATTAGAGTCACGCTACAACTGTATTATTACTGCAACTCGAATAGAGCAGCGTGAAATGACCATATTTGCATAGAAAACCAGAGTGAAATAGCAGTTATAACAGTGGTAGAGCCACGCGGCAGCTTTTGCTGTCGCACGGATGGGCCGGCTCGAACCGGGGTGGTACCACGACCTCACAGAATACCAGCGTGAAGTAGAGGTTTACCTCTGCGTTTCGCTTGGTGAGTGCAGGTGGCCGGAGGCCCTTTTTACTGGAAATGAGGTATTCCATCTTAGTCCTCACGGGTGACAACGCATCTATATTTTGATTTATTTAGAGGATAGATGTAGATGTCTATGGGCCGCAGCAACCACTTACCATCAGGTGGACTGTGTGCTCGTTTGTCACCCTTATCCTATAAAAAAAAAGCTTAACGCTGCTGTGTTTCTTTTATGGTGAGTTTAGAGATCCGGATACCATTTTTACGGGAAACGAGACATTAGTGCTCAAGGGCGAAAACGCATTTTGTATTTTGATACATAATTGTGGATAAGAAATAAAGATGTGGATAAGAAGAAAAAAATAGATATATATGGGCCACAGTATCCACTAACCATGGGTAGACCCATTACTTCTATAAAATATTCATGCCTACGATTATTTTTCTTCTTTTCTATCAGATAAAGACCTACAGCTGAACATGGGGTTCAACTTTTCGTAGTCATTTTCAGTAACCACCACACTTGATTACATTTCAAGAAAAAATAAAAGTATGTGTGAATTAGGGCTTCTGCGTCACTTCTCTCGCTTCGCTCGAGCTACATGCCGCTAAAGGCCCCAATTCTCTCCAGTAGAGGTCTAAATTTTTAATACTTAAAATGTCTAATACCGTTTCATTCGGAATCTCAAATACAAATGGTTCAATAATATAAGAACAAAATATGAAGGCTAATCTATTTCGTCTTTAAAAATGCAAGGTGGTACAAAAAAAAAAACAGTTACTTTAATAATAAGTACTAATCGTTAACGGTCTCAAACTATTTTTTTTCTTCTTCTCGAATACAAAGGTAGTTTAAATTAAAAGATGAAGTGTTTATTTACATATATTTTATTGGAAATCAAACAATAATTTTGTTTTCAAAACACCATTTCTTAAAACATAAAACATGTTTTAACGCACATATTTTCTTATGAGTAAAACAGTTATACAGTTAAGTATATTTACAATAAAGTTCACAAAGAGTATTTAAATTGGGGGCTCCTAAGCAACTTATATCTATGATAGTATTATTTTCATGACAAATATCTTGCACCCATTTAATTTTTTCACATCCTTTTAAAAATCTTTTTACCTTTCAAATATGTCTTTATAATTCTGTGAAACTCTCTATAATCAACAAAGCCCTCACTCCATTGATACCCTCTGTGCTTTTCAATCCAGCCAATTTGTTTTTTCTCTTCAGGAGATAGTGAAGTGAATGGGTAAGGAGGTTTAATTAGAAATATATTGGTGTACTGTAGAGTAGCTACAGCAAACTCCTTTACTATAAATTTATTTTTGCTATTTTTGAAGCCTTGAAGATCGACGATTATTGTATTGCTATTCATGATATTTTCTTAACGATATTACTCAGTGGTTTCTATTTGAATATACAGTCGTTTAATATCAAGCAATAAGCGGTTGTCTGATCTGGTATTTCTTGGTCTGTTTCGATTTCAACTCTCACATCGATCGAACCTTTTAAAGTTTCGTGTTGTCTTAAACAATCAATTACAAATAATGGAGCCACGTCTCTGAACTCCTTTAAACCCATCAACGGCTCTAACTGGCGTCCATGATATGACTGTTGAAATTTCGCATACTAATCGTATAATAAAGTACACTTAGCTTCTGAAAAACTAACATTCAGCCTCTCATAAGGATAAAATGATGAATTTAAAAAGACTCTTACATCTCGTACGTGACAATGATCAAACTCTGCCATTGATAATTTCGCGTTATATTTGCGGTTGGTTTGCAAGGCGATGACCAAAAATCGTGATTTCTTTATTTGCGATGGAGTTTTTATAGACCAAGTATGTTTAAGTGTTTTGGGTAGCAATGGATATTTATATAAGTCTCAGGAACGGAATGCCAATGGAATAGCTCTATCTTTCTCTAAATGTTTTAATAGGCTGATTCTTTAACGATCTGATACTTTGATGTGTGGAACTCGCCAAACAATTTTATTTATTATAATATCTTCTACAACTTCATCTGTATTTAACTTGATCGTATTAAGATTTGTATTGCTTCTTAATAATACTAACTCATGTTTACAATTAATTATAATATGTTCATAATCTTATGCAAATCCTAATATCTTGTTCAATGGTATAGACGCGGAAAACGCTCCACCACTAGTATTGCTTGTTCCGTCAGTTGACCAGCCCCAAACTCGAGCACATTTGGATTCATGTTCATTTAATATAAGGATAGATAAAATTTTATTGTTGGAGTGACACCAGCATTCTTAATTTTATCTATTTTTACTCCATTAAGTTCATATCGTATGTCTTGAAAAAGAAATAGCACGGGATTATTGACAAAATGTACGTTTGATACCTTTTCTTTTGTGGTGTTATTATAAACGCTCACCTTTCCCTCGATATATAAACTGCCGAGTGAAGGTAGTACGTACAGGTCTTGTTGATTAATAGGAATACGTATTTCATAATTCTTGTTAAAACTAGTTACATATGGTTTGTATGTAAGATACTCAAAACTTTCAATGCTGTTATCGTATGATGTTTGTTGAGATACGTTTAAAATATTCATTTTATCAAGCCAACTAGCTTAAGAAATTCTTTGTTCGACTTGGTTAGCTTCTTTTTCAGCTGAAGAGGTGTGCTTTTATGAGATGTTCTTTTAAAACTGGCTTCGATACACGAAGTAGACGGGCTTTTATTGAAATTTATCATTTTTTTCGGAAATGTAAATACAGTTGTACTTCTTCACCTCGTAAATTTATCTCTTTATTCTCAGCGTTCAATAACTTTATATTGATAGCACTTATGGAACTTTGGTAACAGGAAAATAAATCAAACTTCTAGGTATTTCAATTATTTGATAACAAGGTGGTACATTAGCTACAAATTCATAATTTATATGGTTTGCTTTCCCGTTGACAAATGAACCACTAACTACATCGCATTCAAACCGCACGATGGTAGTCGATAGAATACTGACAGGATACTTTGTTTCAGTACTTATATTTTCTTTTATTGTTTCCATACCAAAGCCTAAAGATCCGCTTCCATTAAAGTGCACATCTTCAGAGCAAAAACTATTTGTTTTCAATGTATTATTGTTACAAGTTAGTTTTAGTACAGTGTTCTTAATATTAATTTTTAGATAATCACAAATGTCTTGGAGCTCCTAAGACACTTCAAGAATTTCGATCATTTCTTTTTCACCATAATAAAATTTATTGTTTCTTTCATCTATATTGGGAATAGAATTGAAAGTTGAAAAATACAAAAGACCACATTCGTAGTCTCCTCGTAGTCCTATTTTCGGTAAATAGTTCTTTGATAAAGAGGCTCCTGTCACAGTTATAGACTCAGTGAAAGACATATTTATTTTGATACGTTCATTTATTTCATACACTATATATAAATGCTTTTTTCAGTAATTCCTTAAAAATTTTAGACGAAGATGTCCACAGTTTGTAGCACCAGTAGCGCTTGATGTCGCGCATAATTATAGATATTTAACTAATTCTAACAGGGGCCATATTTAAATAATTACCAAAACTATCATAATATTCTACGTATTTATTGTGCTTTACAAAGGCTACCTAATGCGTTCCAGGATTTCTGTAGCTATCCAAATTCAGTATTCCACATTCTATCTTTCTCGATTTCAAAGGTAATTTATTTCTCATGAAAACGCCGCTAAAGTATGGAATGTCACTTGCATGTTCTAATATGTCGAGATTAGGAGCGCCCGTCTGGGTAGCCGTTTAATTAATTTTTAAGGGGTTAAGATATAAACCTGCTCCTTGTTTATGATGTTTAATATATAATCCTTTTCCTAGAGCATCGACTTCCATCATTCTTTTGTGTCTTTCAGATTCCTGAAGACTCTTTTGTGCTGCTTTAGAATCATTAACAGCTTTTCCTATACCCGCTGCTCCACCGGCTAATGATTCTAAAGCTGACAATCCTGCAAATATGGGAATAAGTGGTAAAAGTCCTCCACACTTTGGAAGATAGATATAGCCGAATGACTGTCTTTGGATTTTAGATTTTTCAACTGAGACTGTATTTTTTATCCCCTTCTTAAATGCTTTTGTACCGCTCCACGCCCGGACTTTCGCTTTCATCGCATTTTTGACTATCCATGAGGCAATTTTTTGTCCTTTCCTAGCATCTTCTGATTTCAACCTCCTCTTAGCCATTTTCAAAAGTTCTAAATCCGCTTTTTGTCGAGCGCCCGAATCTTTGTTAGTGTAAGCAATATCATGGAGCATCCACGCTTCATCCAATTTGTTTATCCTGCGATAGCCTTTGAGTAACCGTTTTTGAAGTTTCGTCCCAGGGCCGTAAAATTGATAGCCGGGTAAATGTAACTCAAACGGTAAATTGTCTATTACTTTATAAATTATACCACTGCCTTCCTTCATCGATAAGTATAAAATGAGATTATTAAGTAATAATACGTTATATATATATCCCTAAACCACTCACTCATTCACTCTTATCCACCCAACTATTTTATTCATCACTCAAACCTAACCATTTTACTAGAAGCTTATTTCCTTTTCTTTTAATGACTTTTTCAATAAGATAAAGGTCAGTAAATTTAGTTTTTTGTAATTCGTAACCGTAAAAAGAGCCTAGAAATTATTGACTATGTTTGTCTTCTATTTGATAGGTTTGAGGATTGTTTTGGTTGACTTTAACGATACGAAATATTTCTGTAGACCAATTAGGGGTATAACCTTTGTAAAAATCTCCTTTGTATTTGCTTATATGAAACGTAATCGCCAACGTGAAACGCTGGTCCTTGACGTATCTTAGGCTTTTGAGACTTCTTGATGTTTGACATAACTAAAATCTCATTTAAATCATTAACGTTGATAGGCTTGAATTTTGTAATGCGATGTAAAGTATTAACGTACCGCTTAACGACAAAATCTAAATTATTTTTGAACTATTGATATCGTCCGCGTAGACTAAATATTTTGTAAAGGTGAGTTTTTAAAGTTTTTATTACTCGTTCTACAATGGAGGTCTTTTTAACGGAGTACGTGGAATAATGATTTATAATATAATTTTTCATTAAATTCTTAAAAGAATCATTATATAACTCTGTACCAAGATCTGTTTGTAAATTTTTAGGTTTTCGTCTTGATTGAGATAATAAACTTTGCATCGCATTTTTGACACAATATTTATGTTTCGTTTTCAATGGTCTAACCCATACATATTTTGATAAAGCATCGATTACTAATAGAAGATATTTATATCCTTTATTAAACGTTGAATATTTATGAAAATCAATCAGGTCAGCTTGCCATAAATCATCTATTCCTTTAATAATCGTATGTTGACGAGAAAAATTTCTTCTTGCTGCTTTGTGAAGCTCATTGACTATATTTTGTTTATTCATTTTGGGTAGGTTTTGATGCAATCGTGAGGTCAATTTCCTTTTTAGTGTAATACATTGTCCTGAAATTGATAGTAGTCAATTTTTCTAAATTGTTAAGGTACTTTTTGACATTATCGTGAATTGTTTTCCTATCATTTTTAAGTTCTTGAACACATTTATCCACATATTCTTTATTCACAACCTCATCCTCTTTTACAGGAGTTTGCAGTCCTTTTAATCTTGTTAATTTCTAATCAAAATCACCTGCGTCTGTTCTTACTAAAGCGTCACTGAGAATATCAGAGCATTCAGATAGTCGTAAACGCTTATGAACATGATGACCAAATTTGTCTATATTCATAGCCGTCTTATCGGCTTCTGTAATGAAATGGTACTGCGTAATCCTCCTGTAGGCAGTTAAATATATTTAATGTCCTTTATGATGCCAGATTCATACAATTATTCCACTATTGCATAAATTTCATTGTAAACCCCTATGTTACCAGCTGCCCATGATGCAAGTAGTAATTTTAATCGTTCCACTAACTCGTTTGTATCGTTTCAGTAAACCAAATCAGTATATTTTTTAACTTCTTTTAAAATATCAACTCCTTCTCCCTTTGGAAGACTTTTTGCACTACTTTTATGATTTCTCGAGTGCTTAAACATTGGTTTGATCACTTGCATATATTTAAATCCATTGTTACTGTTAATCGGTTTGGATGGATCATAATTACGTTTGTGTGCATTAGTATGCAATTGTAACAATTTATAATTTTGTAAGTCTTCCCCTGTCTCAATATCTAAATTTGGTAACTTTTTGAACAATAACTCTTTTAAGCCTGGAGTTTTTTTTAAAACTATGATTTCCAATTTTTAAGATGTGATCATTATCATAGACATGAAATGGGCCGAGCATTAGTTTCCCACGTTCATTTCTGACACCATAAGGCACATCTGTTAGTAATTCAGATGACATAGTCCAGGATAATTAATTATTTGCAATACTTGGTGTTGATTGATGTGATTTAAACGAAATTTCATTCGCGTCATTATCATCCGCAGGATGCGAGGGAGTAAAAGTTTTGTGGGATGTTGTATGAACATTGTTATCTGAGTTTTCTTCATTATTAACAGGATCTTCAAACACATCACTTGAAGAAATCGATGACTCACTTGTGCTGTACTTAGGTTTTTAATAAGGTGAGCTTGGTCTGTATCTTCACTTAAATGCTGCTTTTTTCAGTTTTTCTGGTAAGCATATTAAGTGGATCAACTATAGTCTTAAATATTGTTTCCAAAGCCAGACTGTTTGTATTTTTTGCATCTTTTATTATTTCTATATTTCTTTTTACAGCTGCAGCAGATTTTAATATGTGTTTCTTGAGGTCTCGCTCCATTGTAAAGGAATTGTTCTATGTTTGACTACTCAGCAGAAATTGATTGCTTTGTGACATAGCAGCTATTTAAACGTTAATCTAAAATAATGTTAAGTATTTATGTAATTATGTTGTGTATGTTAATTAGGTAATTATGAATGTATAAAACTTCATTCTGTAACAGCCTTTATTTCGTTCACAGTCTTTATTTATAACAATATAATTAAAAGGTTTACTCCACACAGTTGAACACATTTCCTGGAACTGAGACCATGTCATGTCAGACCCTACATGCTCGTCATAAATGTGTCTCAGATTTACGTCATCTTGTTTAAACAATATGATCAGGTTAGCGTTATCTCTAACTAGTTGCTTAGGTATCTTAGTATACGTTTGATTAATATAAAAACAGTCAATGTTCTTATGTCAACCCATGGCGAAATAATCGTGTATGTTGTTCTGATTTTTACAAGCTACATCGTCAAATATTATAATTGAGTTAGGCGAAGCTTCGTGTGGACTCAAAATTTCGCTATTATGATTATACTTGTAATAAGATATACCTTCCACATTCTGCAGTAGTTTATTAAGGTTGATATAAAGACTTTGAATATACATAAAGGTCTCGAAAACACGGTCCATTCTGATGTAACATTAAGCTGATAACTAAGTTAATTTTTCCGCCATTTAATAGACCGCATACAATACTACGTATCGTATTTGGCAATAAGCTCCCATGACTTTTAGCCTTATTTTTTGGTGCAGGACAGATACATTCTAATTAAAGTGATTCTTTTTGTTTGAGAAATTTCATAACAGTTTTGTTAACTTGTCCGTATTGGCTGATAGGTTTTAATGAACTAACGTTATTTCAATCGTGTTAATAATTTAAAAACTTAAAAAAGTTGCTGAAGATTAACTTAATCATCAGATTTAGTTCAAAAGCATTTTTTATAGGATAGGGTGACAAACAAGCACACAATCTACCTGATGGTAAGTGGTTGCTGTGGCCCATAGACATCTACACCTATCCTCGTTTGCAAATCAAAATGCAGATGCGTTGTCACCCTTGAAGATTAAGATGGAATGCCTCTTTTCCAGTAAAAAGGGTCTCCGACTCTCTACACTCATCATACGAAACACAGCAGCGTTAAGCTGCTATTTTACGCTGGTATTCTGTGAGAGCATGGTCCTTCCCCGGTCGAGCCAACCCATTCGTGCTACAACTATACTACTAATATAGCTGCAGCATGGCTCTACCATGTAAAAGCATTCACTCACTCTTGCTTCGCTCAAGCTATGTGCCCACTGAAGACCATAGTTCTCTCAAGTATAGGTCCAATTTTTTTTAGTCTAACCAAATTGGTACCTATTTTTTTTTTGACAAAACGTTACCCCCACACTAGGATTTTCTCCTGTATCGTGGAGGCAGTTTACAAACACAAATTGAACAAGGACAAACATCCAGACCCGGAACAATTATTTGTAGGCCATACAAATACTTGTTCCGTGCGGGATTCGAACCCGCGGCCCCCAGCGCAGCATCTCATTGCTAACACACTGCGCCACGGAGCCGTCATATCATATGCTTGCAAGTTTCTATATTAAACCAATTTATTTAACCAATGGTGGGTGATCGCAAATGATCTAGCGGTTTGTACTACGAGTGAGCTACAAAACCTGATGGCTGTGGTTCGATTCCCATCCAGTATAAAAAATAGGGTGCATGAACACATGAAAACATTCGTATATACTGTTGGAGACCTTTTTTTTCTTTTTTCTATGTGTATCTAGCGAGCGTTAGCGGTTCAGGCATTCTATTATGATTGAGTAACAAACATAAAAAAAAAAACATCTAATATACACTTTTATGTTTATGTTATTAATTTGTTTTTTTTATAGAATAAGGGTTACAAACGAGCACGCAGTCTACCTGATGGTAAGTGTTTGCTGTGGCCCATAGACATCTACATCTATCTTCGTTAGCGAATCAAAATGCAGATGAGTTGTCACCCGTGAGGACTAAGATGGAATGCCTCTTTTCCAGTAAAATGGGTCTCCGGTTCTTTACACTCACCATACGAAACATAGCGGCATTAAGCTGCTATTTTACGCTGGTATTCTGTAAGAGCGTGGTCCTTCCCCGGTCGAGCCGACCCATGCGTTTTACAATTATACTATTAGTATAGCTGCAGCATGGTTCTACCACGTACAAACGTAATTAATAAACCTAGCAAGCTAACAGCATAGCAAAGTGGCGAAGCAATCAGCTTTGTAGCGGTTTCTAACGGTTGCCGTTGAGCAATCAGTTTCAAAATAGGAGGTTCAGATGCCTGGGTGATCAGTAATCGATTGCTGAAAACAGAATTTGAAAATTCGAAACCGTTCTCGAGATAATCGTGGGACAGACGGACAGACGGACGGACAGACGGACAGACGGACAGACATCGTGAAATCAATAAGTGACTTCGCAAGCTTCGCCACTTAATAAGATAAGCATGTAGTTACTTTCATAGTGTTGAAGCGCCTGTCAAATTATATTAGCAGTTCTCATGCCAATATTAGTCCGTAAGCTGTGTAGGTATGTTTAAAAAATGTTGTACCTGTGGTCGTTGTAAAAATTAAAGATCAAGTAAAGGTCGATTGAGCAAATTACTGCATTTTATTATTAAAAAGAGATCATATCCATGGTCCTAAATCGAAGCCGGATTTGAAAAAACGTAATTGGACAAGATATTATTTAGTGGAATACGCTTGGGAAGTCTTAAATATTCGTTGTGGAAATACCACCGAGGGAGTGAAGATATTTAACCAAGAAATCTGGAGCCCCTTAGATATTGGACTATTATTTAATTTATTTAACCCAGCACTCATTATCAGGTAGTATTTTGTGTAAATCGACTGCTAATTTATCAGGTTAGTACCAAATTACCTATAAAATAATTATGTATAACTTAAAGTATTTAATCGGCTAAAATTCATTTAATATTGTTTTATATAGTTTCTAATAACCGTCAAATCATAATTAAATTAAATTATAAAGCTTGGTTAAATTATATTGACGATATTATAATTTTTTTTTCTTTATTGGTTTAAACTGTTTTTTAAAAAATAAGTCAAGAGAGTGTATAATTTAAAAAATTGCATAATATTATTTATTACATACTAAGGCATACCTGTGAAGCTGTTTGATTGTCTGAATTGTATTTGATACCCTTAATTGTTGTTAATTATAAAGTTAAATATCAAGGTAGTACATGTACCATTTTGTTTAATTATTTAAGAGTTTGAAAAATAAGTAAGGGAATTAGTTTTCATTTCTTTATAACTGTAAGCAAAGTTGTATAAAACTACTTATGAATTATATTTTATAAAATATAAACTTCTTGTTTGTATAAATTTCAGGCATTTGCACTAGTCTTCCAATACCAGCCAACATGCCAGAAGATAAGGAGCAAATTAGGAAACGAGCTAGCTACAAGGGACAAATAACTGCTTTTTCAAATTATTTAAATTCACTGAAGGTATCTTCAATGGCTGCTACTGAGGTAAATGAGTTGCAATTACGTATTAGTAGGATTGAGTCAATGTATGAACGATATGATGAGGTACAATTATCCATTGAGTGTAATACTGATAATATAGACGCCCAGATATCAGAACGAACTGAGTTTGAATCTCTGTATTTTAAATCGCTTTCTCTTGCAAAAAGGATCTTAGCAGATTGCATTAAGTCAGATGACGTAAGCAGTGACGGTGGCTCTCATTCCGGCAATCATAAATTTGTTAAACTGCCCACTATTCAACTACCTAAATTTAATGGTTCTTATGATAATTGGTTAGAGTTTCATGACACGTTCATGAGCCTCATACATTCAAATGACGAGATAGATGACATAAATAAGTTTCACTATCTGAGAGCGTCGTTGGAAGGGCCCGCTGCTGTGGTAATACAGTCAATCGAATTCTAGGCAGCTAATTACACCGTCGCATGGACTATATTATGTGATAGATATGATAATAAAATACTACTAATTCAAAATCACGTGACAGCCTTATTTAATATAGCACCAATTAATAAAGAATTGTCTGTCAACTTAAAACGTCTCATTGACCAAATAAATAAAAATTTACGTGCACTAGAATCTCTCGGTGAGCCAACTAAACAATGGGACACACTTCTCATTCATATTATTACTCAAAAATTAGATGCTAAGACATATCGTGAATGGGAAGAGTCTAAAGGTCGTTTGGAGAAAGATACACCTATTACGTTCGATATATTTTTGATGTTTTTAAAAAATCGAGCTGATTTAATCGAAACACTAGAAATGTCTAATTCTGGTGCTACTAACCGTTTAAATTCTTCTATAAAATATGCTCCAAAAGTTAAGGCAATGGTTTCAGTTCGGGATACCGGTAATAAAAACGGTTCGGCCTTTTCCGCCAAACTGTGTCCTAAATGTAAGGGTGACCATAAGTTAAGCAGTTGTCCTCAGTTTCTTGGATTAAGTAACGATGTGCGTCTACAGTTACTGCCAGAGTATAAAGTATGTTTCAATTGTCTTAATTCAGGACATTATGCAAATCACTGCAAAAAGCCAGGATGCAAAATATGCCACCGAAAGCATAACACTCTCGTGCACGTCGCAGATTACCAGTCAAAACCAATTACAGATATTAATACATCTAACACGAGTAGTGGTAATAATAAGCCCGCTATGCAAGGTCATTTCGAACAAACAAACAGTTCGACAGGCTCACAGTTGTCATCCAATTCTAACGCACATCTGTCATTATCCGCAAAGGTAGGCACTGCATCGTGTAGTGAACAAGGCGACGTATTGTTATCGACGGCATTAATTAAAGTTATAGGTAAGAATGGTTGTACATATATTGCTCGTGCTATTCTTGATAGTGGCAGTAACGCTTGTTTAATAACTGAAGAGTTATATCAAAGGCTAGGTTTGCCCGCTCAAAATGTAAATCAGTCGGTAGTAGGTATTAATAATGCTTCGGCACACATCAAGAAGATTTGTAAGGTATCGATAAAATCATTGAATGATAACTTCTCTAGTAATCTTCATTGTTTTGTCCTACCATCAATAACCCAAAATGTACCTACTAGATATGTTAATTTGTCAAACTTAAAAATTCCATCTAATATTTCTCTGGCAGATCCTAATTTTCATTCACCTGCTCCCGTTGACATGCTTATAGGTGCTGATGTCTTTTGGGACTTAATAGGAACGCAGAGATTAAAATTAGGGGACGGTCAGCCGATTCTTTGTGAAACTAGCTTAGGATGGTTAGTATCAGGTCCGATTGATTATAGATATGTAAAGAAAGGGGTTAACTCTATTAAATGTAATTTTACAAGAATATTTCAAGATGAGGCTAGTAAAGATTTAGATGAAGATATACAAAAACAATTAGTACGCTTCTGGCACCTCGAAGAGGTAAGCCCTGCGTCTCTTTATTCAAACGAAGAAAAATTATGCGAAGAACACCTTTTAAAAAACACCACGCGACTGGCAAATGGTCGATTTTGCGTGAGGATACCCTTAAAACATAATCCTGACGTATTAGGTGATTCTTGGCCACGAGCTAAGAAGTGTTTACTATCGCTAGAGCGCAGGTTAGCAGGTCAATCTCAGGTCTATGAAATGTATAAAGAATTTATGTCAGAGTATGAAAGTCTGGGTCATATGGAGAAATGTGAGAATGATAATTTACCACGTAAGATGCATTTTATACCACATCACGGTGTGCTGCGGGAAAGTAGTACTACTACTAAATTAAGAGTCGTTTTCAATGCTAGCAGTCCGACTTCTTCGGGTGTTTCCTTGAATAATATACAGATGGTAGGTCCCGTGGTACAGGACGACCTTTTGTCCATTCTTTTACGCTTTCGGCTACACAAATACGTTCTCACAGCTGATGTTGAGAAAATGTACCGGCAAATAGTCATTCATCCCGATGACCGCTATTTGCAACAAATTGTCTGGCGTGATAACCCTTCAGAACAGCTTCAAGCTTATCAACTTAACACCGTGACTTACGGCACCTCTAGTGCTCCCTTTTTGGCAACTAGGTGCCTCCAACAATTAGGCTTAGAGTGTACCGATGACAAGGTTGCTCAAGTGATCATTCACGATTTTTACGTTGATGACTTGCTAACGGGAGGGGATGATATTAACGAGGTTACAGATTTGCGCCGTAAAGTGACTTCCACACTTGTATCAGCTCATATGGTTTTGCGAAAGTGGAAGTCGAATGAATCTCAACTGGTTAGTGAAAATGATATTGCTCCGCTTGATTTAAATATTTGTGGCTTTGAACCGACTAAAACTTTAGGCCTTGGGTGACAATCACATACTGACCAACTTTGTTTCCCTATAGGAGGGCTATTCTCAGGTAGAACAAAGCGTGATATGTTATCTGTGATTTCTCAGATTTTTGATCCACTAGGACTTCTATCTCCCTGTGTAATTAAGATGAAAATGCTTCTTCAACAGTTGTGGCTGCTCAAGCTGTCATGGGATGAGCAGTTGACGCCAGAAATCAGCAAGATGTGGGCTGAGATATTAGTCGATTTACCTAAATTAAATACTCTACGTATTCCACGTCGTGTTATTTGTGACTCGCCTAGTTTGTTTGAATTTCATATTTTCTCGGACGCTTCTGAGCGAGCATATGGCGCCTGTTTATATGTGCGTAGTGTTAATGATCAGGGTGAGGGTTTAATTCAATTATTGATGGCGAAAAGTCGTGTCGCGCCGCTTAAACCTATAACAATCCCAAGACTGGAACTTTGTGGTGCACTTGTTGGAGCTCGCCTTTACCAAAGGGGTTGTAGCATCGCTGAGACAACAAGCTAAGCGCACTTTCTTTTGGACAGATTCGTCCATCGTGTTAGGATGGTTAAAGGTGTTGCCTAGCAAGCTACAAACCCTTTGTTAGAAATAGGGTTGCTGAAATATTAGAGAAGACTGGAAATTGCGAGTGGAGGCATGTCCCAACAGAGTGTAATCCGGCCGATCATATTTCTCGCGGTGTGAGTTGTAAGGATATTTCATCCATGAGTAAGTGGTGGTCAGGACCTGAATTTTTAAAGAAAGAGGTCTCTCACTGGCCTGCAAATTTCTTAAGTATTAATCACGAGTTGCCTGAGATTAAATCGTCAAATGTTATCCTCCACGGAATACTTCATTCTAACAACAATGAAGATTTAGGCGGGAATAAATTAATTGAATTTAAACGCTTTTCTAAATATACTAGATTAAATCGGGCCGTTGCTTATGTGCTGCGTTTTATTAATAATTGTAGAAAGCAATCCGGTCACGGTCCTCTAAGCAATCAAGAGTTGCAAACCGCACTCAATGTTATTATAAGAATATCTCAGAGTGAATCATTTGAGGAATACACCATGTTAATTAAAATTAAAAGCTTACCCACTAAAAGTCCGTTGCATAAATTTAATGTATTTCTCGATGATAATAAAATAATGCGTGTTGGAGGGCGTCTTGAAAATTCCGATTACTGTTATGAGAAAAAACATCCCATACTTATACAGTCCACTCATTATTTTACCAAATTGCTCTTCAATTATGAGCACATAAGGTTAATGCACGCGGGACCACAGCTAATGTTGGCCACTATAAGAGAGATGTACTGGCCGATTAGAGGTCGTAATTTGGCCAGATCTTGTTATCGACAATGTGTAAGATGTAATAGAATGAAAGGAAAAACCATCTCTCCAATAATGGGCAACCTACCACACCAACGCATCCTTTCTGGTTTTCCATTTCAAAATATTGGACTAGACTATGCGGGAACAATTCAATCTGTTTCTCGCCATGGCCGTGGTTGTAAAATTGTAAAGGTGTATATAGCTATTTTTATTTGCTTCGCGACTAAGTCAATTCATCTTGACATTAGTGGGTGATTTAACTAGCAATACTTTCATATTAGCTTTGCGCAGATTTATGTCAAGAAGAGGGAAACCTCTTAATATTTATTCGGATAATGGTACCTCCTTTGTAGGCGCATACAATGACATTTCAAAATTTATTAGGACGTATTGTAATTCTTTATCTGAGGTAATGGCAAATGAAGGAATTAATTTCCATTTTATACCGCCTTATTCTCCCCATTTTGCTGGGCTTGCGGAGGCTGGTGTCAAATGCATTAAATATCATTTAGTTAGAGTGCTTGGCAATTGTAATTTGACTTACGAGGAACTAAATACCACATTAATACAAATTGAGGCTATACTTAACTCCAGACCACTCACACCTTTGTCAACGAATTCTGAAGACTTGCTACCACTAACGCCCGGTCATTTTTTGATTGGACGCCCCTTGACTTCCTTGCCGACACCAGACTATAAAGATCATTCCGTAAGCTCTTTAACCCGATTTCAACGAATAGAACAATTACGTCAACATTTTTGGGCTAGATGGAGCAAGGAATATATATCAGAGCTTCAACTGCGGATGAAATGGCGTTCCTGTAAAGGCTCTTTGAAGTTAAATTCACTGGTACTCCTAAAAGAGGAGAATTCACCGCCATTAAAGTGGAAGATGGGTCGCATCGTCGCAGTCCATCCAGGCTCGGACGGCGTATCAAGGGTGGCGGATATCAAAACATCGACTGGTATAGTTCGCCGATCATTTAGCAAAATTTGTCCGCTTCCTGAACCTGAAGAATCTGGTTGAAAGGTAGACTTTCAACGCCGGGGGGCATGTTGAAGCGCCTGTCAAATTATATTAGCAGTTCTCATGCCAATATTAGTCCGTAAGCTGTGTAGGTATGTTTAAAAAATGTTGTACCTGTGGTCGTTGTAAAAATTAAAGATCAAGTAAAGGTCGATTGAGCAAATTACTGCATTTTATTATTAAAAAGAGATCAAATTCCTATCCACATAGCGTAATGTCTTATGGAATCTTACTATGGGATAATGCGACTGACATTGAAGTCATATTTGTTTGCAAAAGATAGGCATACAGATGATTTATAACTTAATTTGTAAAGAGTCCCTTAGAGACAAATTTTTAGGAAATAAACATATTAACTTAGCATCGAAATATATTTATGAAAATGTAATGTATGTACATAAAAACATAAATGGCTTTCATAAGACAAAAATGTTCATTTTTAAACACTAGGAACAAACATAAGCTTGTAATACCAGTTTTTAGACTTTATAGAATTAGTAATTAATTTATGGGTAGGCAATATATTATACGCTTTTACAACAAACGCAATATATTCTACCTAGAGATATTACGAATAGTATAAAATTCAGTCAAAATTCAGTCTGAAAATTGTTAGTTTTTTTTCTTCAAAAAGCATTAATTTTAAACAAAGATATATTTATAATGGATCTAAATTTAATAAATACATTGACCGCTATATGCTGACCCATTACCATATTATTTCGAAATACACACGTTTACCTGTAAAACACTGTCGTATCATGTTACAGCGTCTGGTTGGCGCCAATGATGTTTTCGGCTGACGACGCAAACGTTGATTTGACATCGCATGCAAACATTTATGTTAAGTGTTTTTCGCATTTAATGTTAAAAAGCAAAAATATTCCTTACAAATAAAATTAATACGGGTCAATGATAAAGTTATGTACAAAATGAAATATTTCTTCATTTTAAAATATGTCAAACTAAATTACTTCCAAGTGGGGACAGTGCTATAATTTAGAGTATAAAATATTATGTTGGGAGGTGTTTAACCATTAGTTGCATCGTGTTTTCCACAGTCTACTAGACTTGGAACTGTTCGGCATCATCATCAAGACAGCAAATATGTACGTAACACTTAGTCTCCTCACTCATTAAACACAATAGAATATTAATTAATTTGTTATATTATGTTAGAGTAAAGTTACATTATGTTTCGCTTTATAAGTTTTTCATATGAGTGTTTCTGTATAGTGATATATTTTGTGTTAAATTTTTGGGTATTCCAACCCCTTCGAGTCAAACGCTGAAGTACAGTCGACTTCGCAAAAGAAGAAAAGCGGTTAAGAAACCTGCTAATGTATTAAAGACTAAAACAACAGTTCCTAAGTCTAAGAAATGAGTTGAACTATTCGGAAGCGAGTCGGAATCTGAGGCTGATACAAAAAGGCGGAAACGTAAATTAAAAGTTTTTCCAGATTCTGAGGTAAGCAATACTTATTTAATTTTAGTAGTTTGAGTTGCCATTCACATGATGAAAGTTAGTTTCTATTTTATTGGATGTTGTGAATAAATTATGAGTCATAGGTTAATTTTTTTTATGAAAACGTATTTAATTAAATTCTTAGACAATCGATGTAATTGATACAATTGTTAGTGAATTGGACTACTAAGTCATATTATAAGCATCGTATAAAAATATATCTATGCGGGGTAGGAGGGAATATAAATATTGTTCATTGCTTATCAGTATGCTTTTGTTTAATTAGTATTTTTATTGTTTCCAGGATGAAGATTCTGAACCTATCCGAACGAGGATTTTAAAAAGCTACTTATCATTTCCAACAGGTTCGGGATATACGCACCGGAGCGAGCCTTCGAAGCGAGGAGAAGTGCGCATCTCTAACTTCCGCGAGCTGGAGGCTATTCCATCAACCGACCGCTGGTAGCACTCTCTGATCAGCTTTAAATCAGCTGTCAGTGAGAAAACCCCAACGTAGAAGGCTGTTACCCAGTTGGTATCATGCATCAAAGAAGATTATCACAACGTTCGTCCAGTTTTGTATCCAACTAAGGGTTAGTTTAGTAGTTTAATCAGTGTTACTTATCTACGTGTTGTTGCTTTCAGTTAAAATCGAAATAAAAACTAAAACATGTAAACTCAAATTCAGATAAAATCGAAAATCGAAATATTAAATCAAAAGTAAAATAATAAAATAAAGAAATTCTAAATCTGAACTATATTTTATTATAATAAACTGAGTTTAATAGTTTAATCAGTGTTACTTATCTACGTGTTGTTGCTTTCAGTTTAAATCGAAATAAAAACTAAAACATTTAAATTTAAATTCAGATAAAATCGAAAATCGAAATAATAAACCATAAATAAAATAATAATAAAAAGAAATTTTAAATATGAACTATATTTTATTATAATAAACTGAGTTTAATAGTTTAATCCGTTTTACTTATCTATCTGTTGTTGCTTTCAGTTAAAATCG
>JAVANC010000020.1:40439175-40444175 GCA_033319125.1 Parnassius glacialis
TTCAGAGTGAATCGAGTGATTCTCGAGCGCTCAAAATGGATGTTAGTGTCTTATATATGGTAGGTAGACACTTTATGGGGCGGTATTTGCTCGGGTCTGTGGAATCCCGGTCTTTAGGAACCAAATGAGTAATCCCAGTAGTGAAGAGGCTCGGGAGCGACTTTTGGTCGAGAACCACTTAAACTGTCGGGCGAGCACAGCGTGACACACCACGAACCCCTTCAGCCAGTAGTGATGCAGTCCGTCGAGTCCCGGACTTTTCCAGTTCGGGGCCCTACGGATCGCCTCAGCTACGTCATCCGGCGTTATGATGACGGGGTCCATGGGCGTAATATTCGCACACTGACTCGCCACAACTTCCGTCCAAGGGCCCTCGCTGTGGTTTACGGGCTCTGACCACAGGCCGCGCCAAAATGCGATAGTGTCGGCCTGTTTCGGTGCTGGGCCCGTTCCACGTACCATTGGTCGCTCCAATGATTCATAGAGCCTCTTCTGATCACTCTGGAAGAGACGATTCTGGTTGAACTGTGTCGAACTCTCGGTATATCGCCGAATCCGCTTCCCCCAAGCAGAGATTCTCTGCTTCAGGTCGTCTATGCGCTCCGTCAGTTTTTGCGTTATATCCGGCTGGGACAAACTGATATTTGTCCCAGCAAACGCCATCCAGACGGTGCGCACAATTTTTGGCCTATTATTGCCCGACCTGAAGCTTATCTGTCTGCCGATGAGGACCCTTGCCTTTGCGATACGGTCCTCAATCCTTCTTCTCCAGGCTGGGATGGCGCTACTTTGTCTAGTAGCGTGTCCAGCCGTGGGAAGTTTGGCGCCAATAATACGGCAAACTGCCAGTGCGGCGCCAAAAAGAATTGAGTCCGTCTCGCAAAGGTCCCAGATGGCTTCCCAATAGGTCACCAGCATTGGGTTAAGAGCCCTCACGACAGCCCGATTCCGCTTGCTTAGGGGTATGCGCAGTAGTCGCGGTCGATTTTCGAGAGGTGTACTGCGCGTTTTCACAATCGCTTCCTCCAATTTACTCCTCATCTGCTCTAGTTCTTGGGTGACCATTCCAACATCGTCTGAATCAACTGCAACTGGAAAATCCGCGGCGGCATCGACGTGTGCAGATTGTTCTGCAATTTGTGGCGTCGCATTACCAGCTGTAGCATTTTCATCCGATGAGGGAACAGCCTCACGTCGTAGTCGATCGAGTTCGGTGTCACCAAACATGTTGGAGCGCAGGATGTACCGAACTCGGTCTGCCAGGTTTTGCTCTGATACATGAACAGATGGCTCCAGCTCCGCGAAAAAGCGATGCGATAAGCCAACATTCCAGTTTCTTCCCCTTTCGCCCTAAAATACAGTTTGACAATCGTTAGTACTCTGCAAGTTGGTTGGATCCTGATTCAGCACCTAAATAATGCCCTAAGCAAAAACTTTTCCCTATAAAAGTGGTGGCCACTGTTTGTTGGTCTAGCGCCAGTGTGATTCATCACAGCTTCTTACCAAACAGGACTGCAGATGTGTACTGTGAATAACATAACACAATGATGGAGAGGCTCACACGTCTCCAACCAGCTTTGGTCAATCGCTCTTTCCCGCTGCTTCTGTACGGCAACGCGCGACTTCATACTGCACAACAGACGGTCTCCAAGTTACAAGAGCTGGGGTTGGTCGCTCTCCGTCATGCGCCGTACTCACCAGACCTTGCACCTACAGACTTTTACTTTTTCCAGAATTTAAATAATCTTTTAGCGGGAATAAAATTCAATACCCAAGAGGCAGTACAAAATACCTTTGAAGAATTTTTAGCCTCCCCCGTCCAGCTGATTTTTTCAAGAAGGTCATCAATAAACTGCTACTGCATTAGCAAAAATGCATCGATTGCGTGGATGATTGCTTTGATTAAAAGAAATAAAAATATAGAAAATTACATACAGACCTAATATTAGGTGTCGTATCTTGCCAATTATTTAATACTTAGAGCTGAATGACTGCTTTCTGACCTTTATCGATATGTAAAAAACTTTTTCAAACATATCATTTCTCTTGAAAGCTCCAATCCTGAAATCGATCATGCGTTCATTTTTTCTCAAACTTCGAGCATACTTTCTTAAAATTTTCATCGGTTTTATTCAAATCATAGAGGAAACTCTCTATACTATTCTATTCTAGAAACGTGTAAGGCATGTCTCTATTTAAGTTTATGGCGTAGACATCGCCATTGGATAGAAAACATTTGTTCTGAATAACATTTCTGGATCCGGAATATATTAATATTTTATTCTTTTTCTTTATATATTTGGAGTCAAAAGTATCTGAATTTCGAATCTTTCAAACCTTTAAAAATTCATAACTCCGAATATGTTAACTTTATCGTAAAAAGTCATGGGACTTTTTTTATTTGTAATTTATCAAAGAATACAAAAAAAAGTCCAGTTTGATAATAACAATTCCTCTCAATTGACAAAAAATCGGTTTAAACAATATGGCACCGAGTTGCCCCATGGCAACATGCATTTATATCATCAGCAGGACAACTTGAAGAGAATTGCATGAAAAAATTGAGGTGGAATAGTTTTGGTACTCATGCGGCGATTCCTCCTGGGCTATAAGAACATTTTCTTCTTTTTTCATTCGCGGATTCTTTCAACTCCGAGTATATTTCGCCTTTTTCAGCTGTATCTTTAGCTGCAATGAAAGCCTTTGTTAATCCTTCGTCTCTAGGTATATTCTTTTTTGTGCATCAGTTTTGTAGCATCTGATAAATATATGCGCTCTGCTTGCATGCATGTGCTGACAAGATGAACGTGGAATAAAACATCGTACCAAATGACAAAAGACAGTAAAAACTTGAACTTCTTAAAATTGGCTATAAGTAATTTACCTTCCAAACTTGCCACGGGATCAGTTGTGTCAATACTCTTCTCCCGAGACAATTTTTACTTCGGCGTACTGATACCGCACCGCTTGCAAGCTGATGACTCTACTTTCGCATTTTGTTTGACACCTTCTTTAAAGTTAAGCTCTTCACATGTTTTGAAATAACATCCCATCTTTTTGTTGATATTGTAAAAAATACAAACAAGCGCTAAAGAATGCCGCGCTCGTCTAAACAAATAAGGCCATATGCAAATATACCAACTAGCCACACTTTCGAAACCAAAATATTGAAAAGCGAGGAAATTTCCATCAATATACACAGGTACATGAGCAAAGAAACGAAACAGAGGCTAAGCTTCTAAGGAACGTGCCAAATTTTTACATAAATAAGTTTAAATGTTGTATTTTTCTATTATGTAGGTAGTGTAGGGGATCTCCTACATTTCACACAAACATACAACCATACAGTCACACACACACGCACATTTACACTATACACTCGTCCTATCCGTTGGTCGACGTTTCGTAGATTCGATCCCGTGCGGCATCGTCGATACAACACCATATATGGTAATATCCTGAGGCAGAGGTTGCGGGCTCGCGGTGGGAGAGCACCGCCCCCATGATCAGTCGACCAGTCGCTTACGGGCTTCGACGCGGAGAGATCATCTCATTGTATTGTAGACATTTTAATAATTGTTTACGCGTGCCTATCTTTCTTAATTTATTGTTACATTTTGAGTTTCTCTTTACCACTGTACTTTTTCCTCCTTGTTTAGAACTTACGTTGCATTCTCCTTCTGTATATTTATTTCGGTTCGACTTTGTATTTGCGTGTATATTAAATAGTGTGTTAGTACGGGGCTACCTTTTATTTGTACACCTGGTAGATACATATTACTCCTACAGTAGCTATGCTATTATAAAATTTGACTAAGGCGCCTCCTGGGACTTGGCGCCTGGAGCGGCCGCTCCGTTCGCCCTATGGTAGGGCCGGCCCTGTCTGAGTGGGCTTAGCCCACGTAACTGGCCTTTTACTTGTTATTAATAATGAACGAAGTTTTGCGTATATAACAGTTCCGTCAAATACATAAGTCAGTATATCTGTTTGTTAAACAGATACGGCTCGACAAACAGAATGCAGAGAATTCAATTAGTGTCTCGCAGTACGAGATTAATTTAGTCCCAGTAATATCGATCACGAGATTATTTACTTCACTACTATGCTGTTCCGAAACTGTATCCGTAAATATTTGGTTATTGATAGTTTGGTTGAAGTTGATTCAATAGTCTAACGAATGTAGTCAATCAATTTAAAAACCTAAATAAATCACAACTAATAAATATTTAATAAAGATAATTTTATTGCTTTTGATCATAAAACTTAGTTTTTATTCACGGAATAGGTCATAGTACATAAGTCAGGTATAAGGGAGAAATACAATACAATATAGGGAACTTCAAGAAAAGAGCCTTTTCTTTTTTAAAGGGCGGCAATGCGCCTGCGATTCCCCTGGTGTTGCATTTGTTCATGAGTGACGGTCGACAATAACCATCAGAAGAGCCCCATGCTCGCTTGCTCCGTCTTCTGTATAAAAAAAATACCTTATGCAAGTTTTCCAATACTACTTGTATTTACAAGTTCAGAATTCGACCTTACGACGGCTGCCGTGGCAAAGTAGGCAGCGTGTATGCTTCATAACACAGTGATCCGGGTTCGGTTAATACACAGAGTACCTTTATATAAACCGAAAGGTTAATAAACCTTATGAATATATATATAACCTTAATAAACGGGGCCTGTCTCCTTGTAGGACAAATTTTGTGAAATTTATGACTTTATTTTACATCGTTTGTAGATAATAGATAATGGTATACAATAAAAATAATTTTAGGGATTTCATCGCGTTAAGTAATAAATCAATAATTAATAGTCTATAAAATTCTAGTATTTACTACTTACTTACTACTTCTAAGAATACAAAGAATATACCGCAATAAATAACAGGTAATTCCTAGCACGGCTAAAAAGTCTTTGACGTCTAACTTGCCACTACCAGCTATTGTTTTCCTTATCAGCAAATAATAACAAAAGTACGAGATTTCTGATACTGCAATCG